>CM062836.1:24563245-24609343 GCA_031772345.1 Himalopsyche anomala | reverse complement strand
TATACTCAAGGTTCCGAATTTTTAGATGTTATTTATAATTTTATTGCTATTTATATAAATCAAATACAACTAATATTATAAGAATATGTATTTTGCCATTTTTATATAAATATCTCGACAGTTTTTGATCCAAAATTGAGCTTTTTTAATATGTAAAATTCAAAGAGATAAATTAAACAATGTCTTTAATTAAAAGGCAATCATTGAAAAACAATTCAAAACAAATGAATAGATACAGCAATATGAATCTGTATAATGATCGTAACATAAAATTCAAATTTAAAATAAATAAGTCTACAATCGGTTAGAGAAAACCAACAAGTCAATATGATATTTTTAAATCATTTAATTACATAAATCTAAAAAACATATGTATAAATAAATAGTTTTGTAACGTTTATACGTACAAATAAAATTTACGCTTATGCATTTAAGTGATCATACATTTTTAGGATGTTCACTGTCAATACTTGGTGGAAAGGCATTATATTAATAAAAACACAATATTCCTTTGTAGTTTTTTCTACTTTATTTAAAAGGTCAGGACCGGTTTCGCTCATTGCGTGCATTGTCAACTCTGATAAGAAAAATACGTAAATAGTGCTATTTATAAAAAAATAAATTGAAATAAAAAGGTGTAAACAATAATTGGCAATGAAAAGACTTTACAAATAACAGTATAAGTGACTTTATAATTATGTTAAAATTTTTAATTTTGTACAGAAAATTTCATACACAATATAGATTTTTTTAAAGGTTCAAAGCTCATTTGAAAGATAAGAAAATGACAATCGAAAAATTAAAAAAAAAATCATTGTTTACTTGCAATAATTGGAAATAAAGTCAAATTGACTAAAATTAGTTGCAACGATCCTCTGTGGTCAGTAAATAATAACAGATGCGCCGTAGGGATTCTTCACCACAAATTATTGGATACAATAAACATTTTTTTTTAAATAGACAGAGGTAGAATTATTATATCGAAAGTTTTGCATTAAATATCAATAGTCAATGCTTTTGAATTTCCTGAAAAATAAAAATATCAAATATAACGGAAATATAAATTCATTTAAGATTATCGGTAGCTGAATTCATACAAATCACATATGAAATTCCTATAATATATAAATGTGAAAAGAAATGTGGGTTAACGTATCTTAAGTATATTGTATTTTTTTCAAAAATGATTTCAAGGGTGGGCTGGAGAAGGTTTAGAGAGGCTCGCATGAGCACCTTGTTAAATTTAACTAAGGCCGGCGAGCCTCTTGTTAATTTAAGAGAAAACAACATCTTCAGATCGAATTAGTATATTACTGCAATATCTGAATTATTGATTATCTACAACGGCTTCAGTATTCTCAGTAGTACACTTTTTTATCCATTTAAATTGATAAGCTTCCGCTTAATTGTATATTCTTACATATTATAAGTGTATTAAATAACAATCGATTGCTTATTTAAGTATTGCATATAATTGCAAAGGAGTGATAAAAAAATTCACTCTTTCCTCAGAACACCGAGAGTTGCTTTGAGATTAAGCGAGCTCCTTGTTAGCGTATTGGCAGCCTATCACTGAATGGTCTTGAGAAAAATATATATTAACACCAAAAAATATTAAATTAATAATTCTAAACCAAATTCTACCGTTAATACCAAAACAATTAACAAAACTATTTGGTCTAGTAAATTGAAAATAGTGTACATAGTGAAATACGATAAAAAAGCCAAAATAAATAAATATCAATCTCAAAGTGTTGTAAAAGGTATTAGAAATCAATCAACGCGGATGACACGTTATCGGCAGGGGCTCGAAAGCATGTCTTTTGTGATATACAGGTGTCAAAAGGTGTCCCGCTGGGACACTCTGACTGATGAAAAAGGAAATAGCATGAGAAAAAATACAAACCTCTTGACAGTACCAGATCAATATCACGTTCAATTGTTTTAAAAAACAAAATCTTTTAAAAATCACTTAAATATAAAATTAACCTTATATAGAATTAAACTTTGTAAGTCAAAATAATAATTTTATAAAAATGTGGATCTGTTAAATCAATAAATTAAAAAAAATATTCTTGCGGGTTCTTGGTCTTAAGTATCAGACCGAAGAAAAAAAGGTTATTTCGGTAAGCGCTGATGAGAGTTGTACAATTTATAACTTAACTAAGTTAAAAGGGGATTGAATATCGCGGTGTGGGGTGGGTTCGTGAAGGGTCTCGTAAATTTCATCATTAGTTACGGAACATTTGCGCTAATTTCTAACATTGGAAAATGGCGTCTCACATCGACAATTGTAGATATCAACCCTTAACTTTGAATTGAAACAAATAATAGCATTAATAAAAAAATAATGGTCGATTTTATTGATAAATTTGCGAATACAATTAGTATAGGACATTTTTATCATGAACAATAAAAACATGTGTTTATGGTGATTCCTTACCAATACAATCCAATATGAGAATCAGTCTAGTTGACGATACCTCATTGAATATTCTCTTTTATCTTTTTTTTTGAAAAAGAGAAGTTGAGCGACTGAGTTACTAACAGTCCTCGTAGAAAAAACTTCTGTTGAGATACCTCCATAAGGAGGCCATATGCTTCACATTGGGAGCGGACTTGGATAAAAAAGTTCATTCTTAAGAAATACGTATGTTTCTACGTGTGAAAGTGGCTTAAAAATGTTAACCCTAATAAAATTACTAACTCTGTGAGAAGTTAAAAATTGAAATTATTTATATCAAAAGATGTTACAATACATAATCTTTTACTATTATAATTTTTGGCATTTGTTGAATCTTTCCAAAGACGAGAAATAATACTTTTTTAGAAATACAACTGTGTATGCAACATCAATGTATAAACTTTACTACGTATTAATAAATCATTTCTGGGAGGTCAATATTTTTTTATATTTTCTACGCTTAAATGAATTTTAATGGCTACGAGCTGACTGTCGCTTTGGAACGGTATATTGCAAAAACTTATGTTTATTTTTATAACCCTAGGCTGCGGTGTATATCACTTTTAGAATTTATTAGAATGATCGCAAGAAACTGTTATGATAATGACCACTTAACCCTATTTTGAAAATAGCGTGAAGAAATTAACGTAGCAAACGTTTAATATTTTGCACCCCATAAAATACACGAGACTTTATGCCGCAGCTAGAAAACAATTTCATATAAAGTTATACGCGATGCAAGCAATTCGTCAAAAGATCGAAAACATAATGTCATTAATTAATATACATTTGAAATATTCTTATTGTGAGTGTTTTCCTTATGTTTTGTCAGTACTGACATGGGTTTTGATTTTTATTATCTTCAGGCATGAAAGCGTGTAGTCTTCTTATTGAGCATCTTAACAAAAAATCTTTTAACGATAATTTGTTGTTATTCAGTCACTAAACCACTCTTTTTGACCACGCCAAGATATATTTTTACAATCAGTAGTATAACAGTTGGGTCTGTAGCGAAGTGATCAACACAAACAAACATCATTTTTTCAATCGATGTTTGTGATGTCTGAAAATTCTCTGGGCGTAGCGAGAGCGATTAGCACACTACTAGTCATTTCCTAACCCTATCCTTTTTTATCTAATAATCTTCGAAAAAAGAGAGGTTGAGTAATTGAGTAACAAGCAGTTCTAGTATAAAAAATCTATTGAAGTAAAAAAAAAAAGTCTTCATTAGTAAGTCGCTCCATCCGTATTGGGAGTGGACATGGATAAAAAAAACTTGAGAATATTGAAACAGATTTACACGATTTATTAAATTGTTCTACATGTGTACTTAACATTGATACCAGTTAGTTATCGTAATTAAGTTTCAATGTAAATATATGTGCAAATCATCAAGGAGGTGTAGAAAACTGAGGTTGATCTATATTTATACAGATGTTTTAAAAAATGTTGCCGACCATAGACTCAAATAAAGTTTAGTGTCTACCAAACAAAAGAATTAAGAAAATCAAAATGGAGACTTGTTTGATTCGGCGAAGAGTGGTCAAATCTGAATTCCACGCAGAATCCTTTGGTAATATTATTATGACATAAATCCTTCAGGCTTATTACTGTAGCGAATGATTCCTAATAACAACAACAAAGGGGATGATTTCACGCCACTACCTAATAGCCGCACCATTTTTTGGTGAGAACTTTTGCCAACACTTAAAAAACATACGCATTTTATTTAAACACATTTTTTTAATATTCATGATTATATAACAAAAAGCATTATATAGTTTTATCGATCCATAATTGGCAGAAAGTCGTAACCGATAATTTATAAACTTTATTTTATTTTATTTATTAATTATTAAATTTTATATTTTACTAAAATGCACAGGCACTAAAAAGGGTCAGACGAATTAAAAAACGCTCTAAATTTTTTGTCACAATTTACCGAATTGTGCTGATTAAGTTCTTTTGCTGATTATGCTTCGATATAATATAGGCTTCTGATTTAATACACATATAATAACATCTTGTATATTAGTTTAATTGTCATAAACTTAATTGAATAACATTCCACAAGAATTATACTATTTCTGTACCACGCCATCTTCAGAACCATTTAAACCCATAACTATCAATATTACCGTAGTAAATAATAGTACATATTTTATATTGACAGAAAAGCTTGCAAAAATGTATATTTCATTAGCTAAAAATCCCGAATCAGTGGGTGAAATAGTTCATGATCACTTATTAACTTTATTTGACACCTAAAATTTGTAATTATTTTTTACAAAAACAAAGATGTAGTTAATGTAGTGAAGATTTAAATCTATACAGTTTTCAATGAAGTGGTAGTTGTAAAACAGTTCTTTTGATAGTATATAAATTATAATCACTTAACCAAAGTATTTTATAAAAAAAATAACAAATGTGTTCCAGTTGTCCATTATTTTGTGTATACATATATAGGTTAATTGTTTCACTGTCTATTTGTTAGATGCGTTGACATTTTTATGACTGGCGTCACCCGGTAGGCGACAGAAAGCGGTTTAGCCAAATGGACAACTTAATTAGGTACTACAAACAGTCGTTCAAAGAAAAGCAGTAAAAGTCGATCAGGCAATAATTTTTGCGAATCGATTCTGAAACACACACAATGCGTCTTATGCTGTCGTTAAAAGCCACATAAAGCTTATTTGACGTGAAACGCGTTCCCATATTTAAAAAGTATATCAGCCTTAGTAGAGCGAAAATCAAAAATTGAAATTTCACATGTAATCGATATAATTTAATACTTTAGATGGATTCGGCGGTAACTTTGTGAACGTTCATTTTAATATAAAATAACTTAGATTATTCCACGTATTTATATCAATACGTGGAATAATCTAAGTTATTTTATATGATATCATTTTATATTATTTATAAAGTGATGAGGCAATAACAGAATTGTTTTATAATTTAGTTTTTTTCAACCTTTTCGGTTCATAATGCAGAGCAATTGAACTCCTTATAGATTATTTCAACTGAAGTTTTTTTATAAAAAATAGTTATTATTTAAAAAAAATATTTTTTTTCGGACAGTAAGGACGAGACTTGAAAAAGACTGATAGTTTATGGTTGCTATCGCTATATTTCGTCGTAAGTGTCGTCTTAAAGTATGAAAAAATCACAAAAATTATCGAGAAAAATTATCCCCAATTGTCATGGAAATCAAACAGGGAATAGATATCGTGTAGGTATTCAATTTTTTTTAAATAATGAAAAATAAATCTGTTTATGCGAAATTTAAGTTTATATTAGATATGCGAAATGAGAAGGCAATTTATTTCCAAATAGTTCGATGAACTTTAAATTATGTGTACTTTAAATCGGAAATGTTTGAAGTTGAAGTGTTATAGCGATAATAATGTAGGTGACGCTTATTTAAACCAATAATTATACACAGCACTTCTCCTTATCAAATTATCCCAAAGTGTTGAAAATGCAACCGCCCCTCGTACAAATTAAATCACAAGCAATTGCTTATTATTTCAAAGCAAATTCTTCGTTTGTGTCTGGAGGTGTTGTTTAAAATATTCTTCTTATTAATAAATAAATATAGTAAAAAAATACTCTTCTTTATTATTATTCAGTTTACTTATAATGACGCGTGTCTTGCAGTAAGTAAATAAAAAATAATGCGTTTGTTATCCCGGGGATATTTGGGATTGTTTTGAAGCCAGAAGCTGAGGCGCAATTGCTCCTGTTGAGATTTAATTGACCGACTTGTATGGTATTTAAAAAAAACGGTTTTGAATAAGTCTTTGACGCCGAAAGAAACATTTTGCTAATATAAATGTGAAATAATTAATAAACTAAAACAAAGATTATTGAATTAGGCACGAACAATGGTTACTTAACAATTCATTTGTAGCATATCATATGTTAACATATAAATATGTTATTCCACTTAAGCTCAATAAATAATTTACTAATATGCTTAATAGTTAATCTTTTCAAAAGGGATTATGATTCTTTTCATTTTGAGTTATTACATGGCCTTATGAGTTTTAATTAATATCTTAGATGCTAATATCTTTTTGTCAGAGTTTGCTTGTCGAAGAAGAAAAACAGTTGTCAGTTTTTCTTACATGATAAGTGGAAAAATATTTCAAAACATACAGTTTATTATAAAGGAATCAAAAGTTATTCGTTCATTATGATTGGTGTGCTAAAAACAATGTAGAATTGATTGAATTGGCATTGCATATTAACTTAGAAACACTAAAGAAATGTTTAAGAATGCGATACTATAATTTGTAATATGAATTTTAGAGTAAACAACAAGATGTATTGTATCTCTTCAAAGCCAGTATATTATAGCTGAGTAAACACAGGTTTACACATAGTTCTGAGGATGGCATACGCCAAAATAGCTATAAACTGATAAAAAAAATATTGTAGAACTAAATACTTGAGCTAAGAACTAGTGCTGTTTTTTACCGTATAACAATGTAGAACACCAACTGGGAGAGGTAATATTTATAAATTAAGACAATGATATAAAAAATCACTTCAAAAACAGATTACTGTTATAATGTGGGGTAGGAAATCAGACTTGCACATCTTCATATCATTGAAATGACATAATTTAATTTCAAGAATACAATGTTTTTGGCCATCTTACAATGTATTCACTTTGTAGCTGATGCGTTTAAAAGCAAAAAAATAATTGACTTAAAATGTTTGATAAAAAAGGCCATTATGCTTTTTAACTTTCATGTCAAAGAGTCTCTCAAATTTGCCTCATGCGTTTTTGTTATTGCACTAAATGTATCTTGTCATTTAGTTCTTTGATACATCAAATAAAATTAAGCTGCTTTATAAGAAAAAGGATTCATATCGACTCTGGAAAGGAAAAAGAACCTAACTCAAACATATTTTTTTACGGAAGACACAAAAAACGTTTTTTGATGATTTTGGGACAATGGGAAATTATAAAATATACACAATCTTTTATTGCGCGAAGACTGATAAATTGGGTTTTTATTGACAATATCTGATATAAATAAAAAAAAAATCCAAAAAAAAAAAATATTCTGTCTTTTTTCTTGATCGCAATTTTCACATGCACTTCCTTTAAAAACTTAAAAGCTAAATTTTGATACTAATTCGGCATTTTAAACTAACATCCTTTCGATGTAATGTTTGTAAAGTTGTATAGATTGTGATTATCGAAAAAAGCTGTTTTGAAAAAACTGTGGGTTATGTCCTTTTTCCTTTCCAAAGTCCATATGTTTGGTGATCGGTGCGATATTTTTCTAGGCTTATGTACGTACTTTACAGTACGTCCATACAACAAAATAAAAATATGTCATATGAAGAGTGTAAGTAACACAAATTTCGTTATCTTTTATTATTGTCTTCCGCTTAAAAACTGACATTTTTAAGAGATATATTTGTTTCTCAAAGCAATAAAGACAGAATCTTAACACGTATTTATTATTTAAGAAACTGGCGTCAGAATAGTACAACAGATCACAGGTATAATAATTATATTACTATCTGAGATCTGTTGGTCAGTTAAGATGAAAGATAAATTGTAAAAGTATGTACGTAAGTGTGGCGACAAAAACATGCTACGCTTCGCTCGGTTTTTTTGGTGAGTTTAAAATTTGATGGATTGACACTAGGGCTTCCAAACCGGTTTAAACCGAAACCGGTTAACCGGGTTCTATCAAAAATACTCTTTTCTTATTTTTCATTGTTTTTTACAAAAAGAAAAATGTTTTATAATGAATTTACTGCGTTGTATAGGAAACAATTCACAAAATACAACAAACATGTACATATATATATATTTATATATTGTAGAATTATCTACTTCTGTCTCAAACTTGTCCATGTTGTGATCAGAAATGACTCTTTCAAATAATTTGACATTTTTTGTAAATTGAATGTTTTGGTATTTTACTCTATTTTTGTCTAAACATTGGATTTCTTGTCTTATCCAGTTGGTATTTTTTAAAAATTGAATGCATTTAAACATCATTCTTTTGGTGAGTTTTATAATTTTTATTTGACTTAATTTTTATTTATCATAAAATATTTTTTCACATGTTGTAATAGTAATTGTTACTTTGCCATAGCAAACAGGTTGGTAACAAGAGTCCAATTCAGATAAATGTCGTGTTTTTTGTTTGAAATTGGAGTATTAGCTGTTATGCCAAATATTGAAATATTTCTAAGATTTTTTTTTGCATACCTACCTAATCAAAATACATGATATTTCGGTTTAAACCGGTTATCCGGTTTATTTGTCAGAAAAAAACCGAACACCGGTTAGTGTTTAAGTCCGGTTAATTGGAAGCCCTAATTGACACTAAAGCTCAATTATTTAGTACAGTACGATTGGAAAAAAGAGAAATACTGCTGAAATAAAAAAAAGAATTTCCTCGTTAAATCAATTATTTGAAAAGACAATTCTATTACATGTGCTGTGTTAAAAAATATTTAATTAGTTGTAGAGTTTTAGATTTATAAATAATGTAAGTCTTCATCCTCGAAATAAATACATCGAGCACCACGAGCTTCTAAAATATGAAAAGGAAATGTTAAAAATAGTAACGTATTCAGTTCTACAGTTTCACTAAATTCTACTCAATCATGGTTTGATAACATACAAAATATGAATACGTTGCTATTTTTACCCTATAATAATGGAGTTCAACCAAGATAATGCCAATTCAATCAATGTTGACATTTAACTCGATGTAGCAACTAGAATGAGATGTTTAAATGTTCATCGTTTGAAAGGAGTTTTTGTGAAAGACAGACAGATCAAATTAATGGGAATATTTGAGTGACTGAACAACATCGTAAAGAAATGATGGTTGAGATGTTATATAAGATTTTTGATTTGCACCATGTTCGCTTCCAATGTGCAGCATATGGACACATAATGAAGTTTATTTCAACTAAAGTGTTATATAACTTTTAAGGTGTTTACTGTCAATACTTGGTGGAATGGCATTATAATAAAAATACTAAAACCTTTTCAGTACTTTTTCCACACAAAAGTTATTGAATCACCGGTTTCGCTTATGGTAAGCATTGTCAACTGATAAGAAATAAAATTAAATCACTGGAGGATATCACTGTTTCATTGTATTTCTTATCAGTTGACAATGCTCACCATGAGCGAAACCGGTCCTGATCCAATCCATTTTATGTGGGAAAAGTACTAAAAATGTTTTATTATTTTTATTGAAGTGTTATACAAAAACTGCTTGTTACTCAGTTGCTCAACCTATGTTTCTTTTAAAGTGAGTAGGGGTAGAAGGATATGGGAAGGACAGGACTAGTTGTTAACTAATCGATCTTGCTAAGCTGTGTATTTGGAATCGGGGGGGGGGGGGATGATTCAGAATATCATACAATATAGGGTACAGGATACCGTAACTCGATTGAAAAATCATTCTTTGAAATATTTTCCGTACTGGCATTTAAACCCGTGACCTACGTTTTAAGGTATTCATTTGTCGAAAAATATATTTTTAACTAAGGATTAGGATATATGTATTATAATAAAAATATTGAAAAGTATCGATATATAAAATAATAAATCGTAAAGCATAGGCTACGTTTAAAATACAATGGTCATTCTTTTGACACACATATTGGCTAAAACGATATTTTTATCAACAGTAATTTAATTTTCCTTAATTCTTCGAAGTCACAAAGGTGTATGTTTGGTGTTTGAAATAAAGTTGTTGAGGTAATAACTGTCAAAATTACGCGCCGAAAAGATCTTTTATCTAATTTATTGAGAAACAATTTATTTTACACAGATCACTCAAGACCAGCAACGCTAAATACTGGCTACCGAAAGCTTTCACGTGGGCACTTGCAACAACTATTATATATTAGGGTGACGGGCTGGAGCTAAGGCATGTCGGCTTCAAAAAGCGTGTGTGAAAAATCGTATTTTTAACAAAGTTTACGACATTCGCAAACCAGTTTTTTTAAACTTTGTAACATTGTTTTTAAGGTTCATTTTGTAATCTGGAGAATATGGCATATGGAGTCTCAACAGAGCTTTTTTTAAGAGAACTATGTGTTAGTCAGTCGCTCAACCTTTCCTTTTCAAAGAGAGTAGTAGAAGAATTAGGCAAGGACAGGATAAGTTGTTAACTAATCGCTCTCGTTACGCTAAGTTATCAAGGGATCGGAAAGGGTGGGAGGGAACTTTTAGACATCACAAACACCCACGCCTTCAAACAGAAATCGATCGAAAAATGCTGTTTGTACTGGGACACGAACCCACGAGGTCTGGCACGGTAGCTAACCGCTGCGCCATAGGACCCGAATGTAATGTATTTATTAAAAAATATTTATATTTTAAAGCTGCATTCTTTACAAATAAAATGCCATCAAATATATAGGCGAATAGTGAGTTTATATAAATGAATGCGTTGTAAATATTATAATTAGGTTTATTTTGAAAATATTTTTGCTGTGTATTTTGAATCGGGTACATTTCACGAGTACATAAAATTAAAAAACAGCTAATGTTATCTTCTATTAGATGACTTAAAAACTATATGAACTACTTCTATACCCAGCGACAAACTATTTTCTATATCAGGAAAATATAGACTTACCCTGTGCATTTGATCGCGAAAAGGCTAAATCGAGTTTGGAAATATTAAAACTTATGAAAGTGTCCAAATTTTAAGCGATTCAAATTTAATGAAATCAAATCTGTATATTGAAGTTTCAGTAAACAACATCAGTAAATATATTTTATTTTGAACGTAGTGAATTAAAACATTAAATTCTTTAAAAGAAATAGTCCTTGAAAAGTTGTCTCAATTAAAAACTATAATACCTAGCTGACCCAAAACATACCTAAATTAAGAATTGAATTCTATAAAAGTGCTAATTTTCCATATATTACGATATTTTGAGTATTAGCAAAACTGTGGGCGTTTTTGAAAATAATCAGGATTGACCACAAAGCTTGCCGATCGCCATAAATTGATTTAATTACAGGATTCGTAGACCTCCCATCCTACTGGATATTAAATCAAACTCGTGTATTATATTTGGGATTTATTAGAAATAATGTTTCAATGATTCTAGAAGCTTAAATACTACTAACACAAATGTTAAAATAGTTCTAGTTAATGGTTATGATTGACTATGAATATGCTGGAAGGTGAAACTTGGGACATTAATGACAAAACTTGTGGGGATGTGCATTATTGGAACGATTCAAATTTAATATTGAAAATTCACCAAAAACTCTTTATTCAACATCTTAAACAAGTAATTTGTTATCTTTTTTCGTATTAATTCTTTCATACAATTTATTTTATATTATTAGTTTCAATTCGGTAATGAGAAAGTTTTTGCGTAGATTCATACAGTTTTTCTTGCAAAAACCATACTTTGACTGTTGAAAAAAATCAATCAACGTTTACACCGATCTTTCAAATTTTGATTTCGATTGCGAAACACCACAATAAGGATCCTCCCTTTTGCGTCGGGGTGTGTCGTAGCGCCCTACTCGCGACCCGCCCACACAATCAATAGAAGAGGGTTTCGATTCCAATCAACCACCGAATTTATAACTCTATTTTCAAGAATTCACATTTTTTTGTTCCATTCAAAGTACTTGATGTTTTGTACAAATAAATTTATACATACACGCGAAGATTTTTGGATTTAAGAATTATACAATAACTTAAACCATTAATGTATTTAATATTCTTATATTTAAAGAAAGCGTTATAGAACATTCTTTCTAGTCCCTACTGTAATCAAGAACTTGTTATCATAGCATAGGCATAGATGAATATGACAAAGTTCGCTTATTTTCTGATACTGAAAAAACTGTACAAAACGAATATTGGAGTTAGAAAAATATTGTGCGGGAATAGTTTACAAAGTATTATAGTTAAAAAAATAATAACTATCATTCTCATATTTGCCATTCTATATTTGAAATCATGATCAGTGGATCCTATAATTATAAAACACATTTTTTTCAGATGTTAATTATTTTAGATGGAGTTTTCTGTAGTTTTTAAGTTATCCGAAAAACAGACCCTCCAAATTTTATTGCGCTTGGAGTTTCTCAGGTGCTTAATCCGCCATTGGTCATGATCGAAGTAATGGGAAAATGAATTAATTTTTTCTTAACGAGAACATGTAAGAAAGAGTATTCATATTAAAGTATTATTTGTTACCACTATAAAATCATGTGATTGATTCATAGGTTTCCCTATATATGTATTTATATCATGTAAATATATTTGGTTCGGAACATTTTTATCGATTGTGGAAAGTCTATAATAAAACCAAAACACTCGAGGCAAGAAAATAAGTACACTACAGAAACATGTGAAAAAATCACAAAAGTCCTGCGTCAACAAATCGTTATTTGACATCTACAGGTTACTGAATACAATGAGAGCTAAGAGAAGTGAGTTATTTAAGTGATAATTTAAAAATGGATAGAAAGTAGATTTAATAGATTCGTATAAATGTTTTTTTTGTGAGTGGTCCAAAAATTCCAATGAATCAGTTTAAGCGAAACGGCCCTCTAAAAGTTTAGGAAGTGTATGGGAAAATGACGGGCGCGTGCGCTATTGCGTCTGAAGGATATCAATCAAGTAACATTTTTTTTTTGTGAGAGTTTTAGTTTGGCATTTTGGGGTATTAAAATGCGATTATGTGTTTCAAAATATATTATAGGGGTTTGTTATATATGGGGAACAATTTTAAGAAACTATTTAAGCTTATCGTTTGTAAGAAAGTTTATATATATATTTGAAATATACATGTATTTTTACAGCTATTCGAAAGAGCTATTTCTCACTAACAAATTGTATCATTTCAAAACAATTTCAAGAGTTTTATTTTACTAAAATATTTATAACCTTATACTTTTAATACCTATAAGGTTTATTATCCAATGGTTATATCGCTTATACAATCAATCGTTCAATCGATATGTTCAGATATGAAATGCTTTATTTTAGTTGGAGAACGAATATTTATTTTTTCTCATCGTGAACCATTAGTTGTAAGAGCATCGTTTTTCGAGCAATTTTTTTAGGGTCAATTCTTAACAGGAATATATTTGATGTATAATTAAATTGGTTTTAAGTTACATTTTATAATATTGTTACTCCCTAATTAATATATTACTTTGCTAAGCAAATATTAATAATGAAATAATCTTACACACACTATAAATTGAATTTGTTAAATTATAAATTCGAGTTTACCTTACAAATTTTGTGTCATAGAATTGTCAAGTATTTTTTTGAGTATCACCCCGTTTCATATGAAGAAAAAACTATCAGCAGTTCACTTTTAGGGTTTTCACTGTCAATACTTGGTGGAAAGGCATTATATTAATAAAAACATAATATTACTTTGTATGTACTCAATTTCCACATTGCTTAAAAGGGTCAGGACCAGTTTCGCTCATGGTGAGATGTACTGGCATAGCAGTGTAAAATTATATATCAGTTGACAATGCTCGTCATGAGCGAAACCGGTCCTGACCTTTTTAAATAAAGTTGAAATTAAGTACAAAGGAATATTGTGTGTCTTTATTAATATTAGCAGTTCTTTTCTAATATTACATTACTACACGCACCGTTTTTGTACACACTCTGAGTGATTAATTAACAATTAGTATTCGATTAATAGCTTTTGTTGAAATAGTCCAACAGGAAACGAAATGCTACATATTGGGGACGAAAATAATAAAAAGGATTTTGTAAAAATCTATATGAATAAATGTTACTCATTCGTTCTCGGAAACTTTGAAAGAAATAAAGCGAATTATAAACAATTTCATCGGCCATGAAATCAAAATCCATTAGATGGAGTGAAAAAAACTGCCGCCGACCTCATTCGACGAGGAAAATGACACCGATGATTATTGCAAGTGCAAAAAAAACTTGATCCAATTTAAAATTTGACATTTCCATTTCGGCCGTTTCCTAATGCGATTTTTTTCGTCTCCAATGAAGCTCAGGTAAAAGGAGCTTTTGTCTCCAGGCGGTCGCCGCGGCTCAGCTCGGCGGTGTCTGCGTCACGTGTGTGTCGTGGTGCGGTAGGTTGCCGGTTCGAATACCGCTTAGTCAAAAATCCTGTAGATTAGTGTCGGTATTTGGTTATTCGAGACGTAATCCTGTAATATTTTCATGTAGGTTTCTATTTCGGCGCCTGGAGTTAGGTAAAATGTGGTTTATGATAATTATGTCGTTGTTTTTGACGCATCATTTGAGATAATGCGATATGCGACTAGAGAAATAAGAAACAATGAAGGATGAAAAAAGTTTGTCAAAGAAGTATGTCCTGCATCTAGTAAAAAAAATATATACATATCGACTGTGGAAAAGAAAAAGGACGTAACCTACACGTACCAAATTTTACAGGATACGCAAAAAACCTGTTATTATGATTTTGGGTCATAGGCAAATTACGTAATATACACAAATTAAAAGTGCACGATGACTTGTAAACTGGTGTTTAATTGACATAATCTAAAATAATTTAATACATTGTTTAAGAATAACCCTTTTTAAGTCTATTTCACTATTTGCAATTTTGACAGGCCGAACTTTTTTCAAACTTAAAAGCTAAATTTAGATACTAATTCGGCATTTGCAGTATACGTCCTTTTGATAGAACGTATATCAAGTTGTATACATTGTGATAATCGAAAAGAGCTGTTTTGAAAAAACGGTGAGTTACATCCTTTTTCCTTTCCAAATGTGTGATAGTGCTTTATTTTTTTAATATACATCTTAAGCAGTACTTAAATAACTGTATATCTTATGATTGTCTTCAAAATTTTTGCCCGGACAAGTAATGTAGGACTCGATTTATCGATTTCTGTTCGAAGGCATGGGTGCTTGCGATGTCCTTCCACCCCTCCCAAAATTTCTATCCTTCAATAACAGCGTAGCGAGAGCGATTAGTTAACCACTATTCCTGTCCAAGCCTTATTCTTCTATCTTTACTACTCTCTTTGGAAAAAAGAGGTTGAGTGATTGAGTAACAAACAGTTCCCGTATAAAATTTTCTGTTGAGATGCCTCCACTAGGAGGTCATATACTCTACATTGGGAGCGGACGTGGATACAAAAAATCTAGATAATAGTCATCAATTAGTAGTGAAATATATCGGAGTTTTTAATTCATTGTACAATAAATGGCAACTATTAGTGGTTTTTGTTTTTTTTTTTATTAAAATGATATACTGCAATAATATTATTTAAGTGTTGGTTTCTTGAATAGTTTTGACACCTTCACTAATACCAAAAATAAAATAAAAACATTTATTTGTGTATTAAGCAATGGGTTGAAATACAGAAAGAGTCATTTCCGCTGTGGGGATGATTACTACGATATAAAAGAGAGATGAAGCAATTTTGATTTTGCAATAAAATTAGACAAAGACCACCTAGACCGCTTCCGGTTTCGAGAAAAACTGATAATGGTGTCTTATTCTTTATTTTTAAGAATCTTTAAATAGTTATCCAGGTTAAAGCATCTCTGGTTGAAAACGGGAATGTTATTTATATTCATAAAATTTATTAACTACAACATATTGAAAAAAATGACAAAAAAAATGTGAAAACTACATATTTGTATCTTTGTGGAAGATGGGTGCATGTTTTAGAGTAAAATGAGTTTCGCAGAGCATAGGTCGGCTTTGCTAACTCATTTAGACGAAGGAGGTAAGATTCATCTCATTCCCAAAAAATCGAATTTGTTGCACTGTTAGTAAGGAAGCTCAGTTTCATTTGTAGCTTTAATATTTAATACAAAATCTATCTTATATACGTTTTTGAATCCTTTGCACTAAATATTTGTTTTTTGTTTAAAAGGCAACATTACGAACCATAGATAAATACAGGGTCTTTCAATAGGGACGCTCGAAATTTGTTAGGTTATAGCAGCCATGTTGTTCAACTGAATCCTGTCATATTTGTTGTCAATTGTTTACTAGAGTACGGGAAATCACCGTCGAAGGTTATAGTCAACACAACAAACGCTATTCAAAAAATTCAACTAGATGTATGCGACAAAGTTATTGAAAATTGGACCTCCTGAATACGTGCCACCAAGCAAAGCCGTGGCGAATATTTGTATCACAGATACAATTTGAACGACGTTATATGTATTCCAAAATGGCGTAAAATATACTTTCAAATGACAAAAATATGAGTGGACTTCTCACACACAACTTGTTTTATTTACATTTTAAAATCTAACGTCCCTATACAATCATTTGTAAATTAATTGTATACATATGTGTAGATGGTCACTAAAGCATGTCGGTTTTAGAAAACCGGTTAAAAAAAACGTTTTTTTGGCTAAATTCAAAAATCGGTTTTTCAACTTGGTAACCGGTTGTACCAAATTTTCCATAAACGAGTCTATAAACAAAAGGACAGAAAATTTCGATCATTTATTTGATGGCTTAAAGACCATATGCCCCACATCATTACCTAACGCAAGGGTATTTTTGATATCAAGAAATTTTGTTATACAACAATCATTGGACGCTTTGTGTTTTCTTAAATCATATTTTCTAAAGAGTAATACCAAATAATTTCTTGTTGCGTATTATGTATGTATCTAAATAAATAACATAAAACAATAATACTTTTCTCGCAATTTTAATTGAATTATCCATTTTGGAATAATATTGACATTCGAAAACCAGTTTTTTCAAAAGTCGGTTTTTGTATAAGCCCTAATGGTCACTATGAAACTGTTTTAGACCCTTATGAGTTATTGATTAAATTGTAACAAAAAAATATATGCAATTAGATAAAAAAAACAGTAACATCATGAACTCAGAAGTATAGTGAATAAATCAGTACTGTATTGATTAAAACGCTAACAATAATAAGTAGCAAACTTTGGCGAAAATCTGCCACAACTATCAATTATTTTTGATTTATGAAAAGATAGATAGATGACTTTGGTGCTTGTTGAGAGAAAAAAGTCTACTGTGTTATTATATACCTACTTAATAAGTTCGGTGAAATTATTGCACTAGATAATAAATATTTAATCATCGTTAGAGTCGCACCGTATAAAGTGGTGCGCAGACGTGTAAGATTATTTCAATTTGGCACCAAATTATGGTGATTAAGTGAGTAAATTAAATCGAAAAGGAACTAAGCCCAGTATAATGTACTCAAAGTTTGCCGAATGCCATTAGACCAAAGGCCGGCTCAGTGGCGTATTATTTTGTTCTTCTTCGATGACGTAAAAGTAGATTGGTAAGTTTTAGAATCAAAGAATACTTTACCCAAAATTAAGAAATGCTTTAAGCAATAACACATTGCTTAAATGTTTGGAATAAAACAATTGTTCGATATTATAGTAAATAGTAAAGGGAAGATCTTTGTTAAAGAGTAATTATATGAATTATTCAGAATATTAGCTTTTATGAGCTGACAATATTGACCAAAAAAATATAATGCTTTCAATATAAATCTAAAAAAAATCTGCGAAATATTTTGAAAGAACTGTTTTATGGTGTTCAAAATACGTGTCACGCCTAATAACTATAATGAGAGTTATCAATTTCAATTTTATAAAATAGTAGTTTTGCATCAGTTTTTCAATTCCAGCAAAACTACATGATTTTAAAAACGAAAATTGTATGTATAGACAAGATAATTAAGCAAATAAAAAAACACATTAATTTCAAAAAATACAAAAGATGTGCAGGTCAAAGATTAATATGCTAATTATTAAAAATACTTTTATAATTTTATAATTGTATTGCTTCTCCATTATGTTACAGAAATGGTTATACTAATCGTACGAACGTCACTGGCAGATACACTCTAAAACAATTTTAACACATTAGTGTAAATCTATCTGGATGACTTCTGAATTGGGAAAAGAGAGAAACATATTTTATTATATGAGTATCTAGAATTTAATAAAAATGGAGCGGTCACACTTTAATCGAAATATCTATGAAACAAGCAACTGATGAACACGAAAGCTTACCAAATTAAATAAATAAAATAATAGAACGACAAAGCTTAAATATCTTTTTGGACTGATGTATAAATAGTTATTTTTAATATTATACATCTCATAACGAAGATTTTATAATTAGTGATGTGTAATAAAGCTATCGAAATTTTGAGCGTACATTCTAATTATCAACATTTTTTTTAGAGATTAATTTTAGTATAGAAAAAGATTTTTACCAGAAATATTTTAACACGATCTTTGTATAAAAACACATTTTGACAAGTTGTCTAGACTTTGACAAATCGAAAACGATTTAAATTTGTGGAAGTTTGGGCAAATTGATTTTTGATTTGACCGCAAACTTGCGTACAAAAAGCTGACTACCCATTTTAGACGAACCTCCCTGAGAAGCGTGCGCCAAAAATTATCTTGATGGACCCCCACGAAATGGCAGTCACTTAATTATTGCAATCATAAAACAATAAGTGACTTTTACGGTTATTCGGGTACTTAGCAAGATGACGAATATCGCCAATTTATTGCCATTATAACTGTCAGAATATACGTCATGTGTCATTAATTGAAAAAAAATCGAGACTGTAATAATTTATGTGTCCAACTAACAAGATTGGGCACAGACCAGAAGATAAATGACAAAGATATCAGTTTTACTTTGAACAAATGTTTGCAGCCAATGTTAAATAATAAAAAAAAAATCGTCGAACTTATTCCATATTTTATGGTTAAAAACGGGTTCTTCCATTTTTAGCTCATGAATAGATATAGTAGAAGAATTGAAGTATTTTTCTACGAATGGCGTCTTTAAATAATCAAAAATAAAATAATTCACTAAGCTTTAGAAAATCATATCATGTTTTATAATTTCGTCAAATATTTATCCACTATCCAAATGTAGGTTCCTATGACGCAGCGGTTAGCGTTGTGGGCTTCCGTGCCGGACTTCACGGGCTCGAGTCCCAGTACGAACACCATTTTAACAAACAATTCTCGTATAAAGAACTGTTGAAATATCTCCATTTGGAGGCCATATGATCCATAGTGGGAGCGGAAATGGATAAAAAAAATTATCCACTATATTCATAAAAAGAAACATAATATGAGAAAAATATTAAAATTATAAAAAAACAATGTAACAGCCATATAAAAAAGCTGTTTTGTTTTACAGGTATTCTCAAAAAATGTGATATCAAAATAACGTCATTGTTTGCTTAGTCATACAAAATATCAACGATATTATTTTTGACAATTATATTAAACTTTATGTTGATAACTTCAATCATGTAAGTAATTTACTATTGTTGTAGGTAAAATAAGTAATTTAAATTGTATGTTACTTGTATCCAAATAACAATGTATAACTTTTGTCAAAACGAGGATAAAAATTTGATGTTTCCAAGTAAACAATAACAAATAAGCAGGAAGCGGAAAGATCTCCTACAAATTCAATACAAAATATAATATTTTCAAACGCGGAAGTAGTGCTTAGTGAAGCGGCAACTGCAACCACTGAGCTTTGCGGATTTTCGCTACATTAGCGAATGTCACTTAATATATGTATGACATTTATCAAGTATCATAATTTTAAGTTAAGGACCTGTTAATATACGAGCCTTGATATAAATGTGTGAGAAAAAAAGGTATATTTTTTTTAATGAGAAACTCAAAGTGTTACAACGTTAGTGTGTTTTAAAAATGATAAGCTGTTTTTTTCGTTGATATTTTACAGTATTCATTCAAAACAATTATACAACAGTAGATTCAGGATCGTCTTTAATTGAGTGAAAACGTTCAACTGGTTGATTACTAGTTGTGCTTGAAAACAAAAATAAACCTCTGTACCCCCTGCACATGAAAAGTATTATAGCGTCTCTAATTCATTCTTTTAAATTCCACTAAGCTCACTACACGAGGAGTTTATATATTTGAATTTAACCTATTTTTGCAATATGATGTTTAAATTGAATCAAATGTGTGCCATACAATGATCTGTTTTTTGGAAATAATATGTATGACAACGTAATCAAGTAGATTTAATTTAACCAGCTTTAATTTTGAAAATATCAAGAGCTTTAATACGAAAAACCGCAAAGTCTTTGCACGGAAGAATTAAAGCTTATTTAATCAGTCGGTAAAAAGGTGTGCGGTGACAGAAGAGTCGCGCGTGCATAATCCACTTTTGGAGAGTGTTGTTTCGAAACTTTGATGGGCTTCTCCGTCCCCGACGCATGGTTGATGAAGACAACCATTTAATTGCCCGTGAATTTATTGTCTCGAAGCAGAGGCCTTCTGGTTGCCAGTGTCTGTATCACGTTTCATGTGGTCGAAAGATTTTAATTTAACGAAATTTAGCACGGTTGGTTTTTCTTTGACAATATGCAATTCACATTGTAAAAAGCAATACGATGTTTATAGTACTTTAAAATATAATCAAATTCAATTGTTATTTGATGTTTTTCAAACGTTTATTCAAGCTCGTATGCAAAAATTAAATGATTGAAATTCGTATTCCTTGACTGTGTTGTAGTCATCACCCACTTTTCCATAGTACAATTATTCAAAGCCCCACATATTTTTTTCAAATATTACAATAAGCAATTCACCTTTAATTTATTTTAAAGCAGAAGAGCACGAACAGATGCAAAATAATTAACATGGTAGTTTCAAAACGATTGGCTCAATATACCGAATTTGTATTTACCCTTTCCAAAAATACTGACCCAAACTTATATTTGTGACATCTTGTATATTTCTAACAGCGATATCCCAATTTAATATAGTCAATGACAACAGTTTGATAAACAACAAAAAACATATTAATTTTTACAAAGAAAATAAATTTTGTATTGGCAATATTCCTTTCAATACCACTGAATGGCTTAAATTTTCTCAACGAGTTACAGATATTGATTTTTTTTAAATTCTTACACGGCCAAATCATGACTATTTTCATAGAAATTTACTATGTCGAAATGTACTCGTAGTAGAAAACACTCATGAATGTATGAAACAAAATCAATTTAAAAATCCCGGATAAGGTATTGCTTACACATTCAATACACCAACCGACATATTTGAATAACTGTTATTGTGAATTAAAATGTTCGATTTATTGATCAATTTATAAAATTAGTTTATGAGAGCATGAAGATTAATTCAATACGCAGGTGGGTTTAGAGTTGGGCAGTGTGTCAAAGCGGTGTCAAGTGACCGGGAGGTGTCAGGTTCGATTCCCACCCAGGCTGCGTGCCCTTTCGCGAATTGGTCCATCCATATCGTGGGAGAAGATGTGAAAAATTCGCCCCAGACTGCCCACTGTATCTTCATATCATGTGCGAGTACGTGATGAGCAGGTGATATACTCTATCGAACGCGCAAATTAAATTCAATATTTTGTGTCTTAAGCCAATCCAGCTGTAAAATTTTCAAATATTAATTACATTTGAGACAAAAAAACATAAGACGTTTCATTTAAGACTTTTTGTATTTAAAAACTTCCTTAAATTTTTCTTTTCAGTGAAATCACCTCATTCCATTAACAGTATTTGCTATTATATCGAAAAGTATTTTTATTCAGCATTTATCAAAATTATACACGTCGTGCATTTTAATTTTACTGTAAAAAGCAAATTTGAGAAACTAGGCATATGCTTTTATAACAATTATATTGTACAACCACAGAAAATATTTACACAAAATAGGTAGGCAAGACTGCTAGAAGTTCTTTTATTTTTATCCATATCCGCTTGTTATGCGTTGCACACAGTTCCTCCAAGATTCTCTATTCCCCGCCAGTCTCTGCTTCCTCCCAGGTCATCCCAGCATCCTGCAGCTTCGCCGAGCACTTCCTATGGTGGTATCATCAGTGGCTTCCCACGACGTCAATATTCATCAGGTTGGTAAAAGAGACTGTCAGGGTTCAGACTATCTTAGGCCTTCCGCAGCACATGTCCAAGCAAAGTCTTAATTACACATTGATTCAGTATTTAAATAAATACAAAGTCATTTTAAATTTGTTAAAAATAGTATTATTTTTTTACTTCAGCTAAAAAAATAAAACATTGAAAATGTGTAACCAATAGCTATGATAAATAAATTTTATGTACTACTTTCTTAATTTTATTTTAAAATCTCATCTTATCATCTTAAAATTTCATGTCTTACATGATAGGATGTTTGCCTTATAAATCTCAAGTCAAACACCCCTTCTATTTGGTAAGAAGTATTTTCAATGATTGAATGCCTATAATTTTTACAAGCAAGCCGCTTAATCATCGTTTTAAATAAATTACGGGATAACAAATAAAAATTATATAAAACAAAAAAATAATTATGGATTTTGTACATTTTTTATTAATTGGAACTTACACATAAAATTTAAAAAAAAATAAATATATAATAGTACTAAATTTCATTGTGAATTGCACATTGATCTTTATTTTAAAATATATATAACACAAATAAGTAAGAAAGTGCGCCCTATTTAGACCTATTAGGGTAGTTTGTTATTACTTTTTTAATCAATGTCGGGATATTGTTTTGAAAGGTGGTAACAATGCCCGGAACTAAATGACTAGGCGTATCAGACGTGGTCTAAGACTTACTGCATACTGCCTGGATGCCATTCATCTTCACACTTTTATGACGTACGATTGATCGTTTCCCTGCCCTCCGCAGTAATAGATTTATTTAAACCACGGTTGCTGAGCATTAATAGTGTGAAAAAATAATTGATTTAAAAACTACTTTCAATGTGAAGCCGATTACGTGGTCGAGCAATAGATGCCGTTGGTTTCGGTTGTGGTACTTACAGATACATCTTATTTATTATACTTTGAAGACATGAAGAATAGTTATAACGCATCCAAATAAATTTTTCATAAAATACCACTTGACTTACTTCACTTCTCATGGGCTCTATAAATGAAATATGTGTTAATTAACATGCATGTCTTTGTTAGTTAACCTTTTATACGACAGTATATTATAATAAGTTGTAAATATTGCATTATTTGAGTATTGTATGAAAGCAAATGTTTAAGATTAGTATGTTATAAAAGAAATGTTACAAAAACCGAAAAATGTAATGTTTTCAAATCCTCTTTTAAAGAATGAATGAAATGTCCTCCACTTGTTTAGTTATAAAAATAAGTGCTATGTACCTCCATTAATTTCTTACAGTGATGTGTCAGCAAAATAGTGTGTATGTATTTTTAAAAGGTCCCTACCGTAAATTAATTCGCCACTTTTTATAAATTCAGACGATCTTTTATGTAGCTACAGAGGCCTTAGTTTTTGTTGATCGTCTGTGTCGTGTCACGTCACGGCTGATTTCAGATACTTCCGTTTTAAGGCGTTTTTCACCGGAACTAATGATGACGTAATGATCAAATATTGATTTCTCATAACCATAACAAGCTTTCACAATTTTTGGACGTGAACTTCAACAAAATAAGGGCTTAGATGTATTTTGTATATTTGTAATAATAAACAAAAAAACAAACTTTCGACATTTTAATGACTTGAAAGACACTCGCAGCATTAATATACATTGCCATGAATTCTTACATTTTAAAGACATACGGATTTAATACTGTTTGCATCAATATAATAAAAACTTAATTTAATACATTTAAAAACAATGTAGATAGTATTAACTCGGCAAGAAAATTATTAAAAAGAGACATCAAAACAACATCCAAGAGTTACGCATTATCCGGTTATAGGTAAATTCATTCACAAATAAATTATGAAGCTGTTGTTTTATACCAGTAATATATCAACGAACAATTCAAACTAATAAAAAATTGATAAGCTTAAATCAAGCTGACTTTGGTATTGGGCTAAGAAAATATTTGTAATAAGTAATGCACAATAATGTGAAAACACGAAAACGATAATCTAAATTTATTTACCACATATTACTCAAAGCTTATATGTACATATGTATATACCGGTAACTAGTACGTTTTTCCTTATACAATAAATTGATAAACAACTTAACTATATATGGGCTCATTAGAGGTGAAGTGAGCCAAGTGGTTCTTAAGGAAAAAATAAATTAGATGCGTTGCAACATTCTACACTTCTTAAAGTAATGTAAAAGTGAAGTAACCTCAGTATGCACTAGTGTTGTTCTCCGTAAAATAAAAATATGCAATCTACCAAAACATCAATTAAAGACGTGATTGTACTTGAAAGTACAAGAAAAATGTTTTACCATTTTACTAGTATGCTCACTTCACCTCTAGAGGGTTAATATTATATATAATGATCATTTTAAAAATTTATTTGGATATATCGCACTGAGGTGATCACTGCTCTACAATGGTAATAACTATCAAATTGTAATAAATAACATATTGACATATTTCAATTTATTTAACCGATTTATTGATATCACTAAATTATATTATTTCTTTCCTTGTATTTTTAATTTAAACAAACATTTTGAAAAGTCCACTGCAAGAATTTCTTAAGAATATGTTACGTTAACAAAAGTATTATTCCTAAAAATAGTTTAGTAAATTCATGATTTGATTTTTTTTTGGTAAAGTAAACTGCGTCCACGCTTGTATTATTTTTATAAATTCCGTGAATTGAAATATTTTTGAATAAATTTGAATATAATTGGAGGATAATAATTATTGTTATCTTGCTTTCTAACATGTCATAGTAACAAACACCTCGGGCGCTGGAATATTTTTTTCTTCAATCAAAGACGGCGAGATTTTTCACACCCTTAGACCTGTTGAAAAAATACCACTCACTTCAAGTAGCTCACGTCTGAAGCAGAGGTGAATCGACTATTTTACATTGCTACTGCAGTTTTATTTAAATTCACATACGATTAACCATACTTCGTTATTTATCCAAAATAATACGTATTACGTGTATAATAAATAAGTTGGTAGGAAAGTGTTTCGAATGTAAGTCTCAATTCGATGTCAATATATCAACTTCTTTACAAAATTAATAATTTTTGAAGAGTTCGGTAATGAAATATAATTGTAAGCTTACATTTGTTTTCTCAATTGTCAGGAATTTTGTGCTGCGAATGTCTCAATAAAGCCTGAATGCTGCTTGTCTCTTCTACCAACAGGATGGATTTCGCCGTCGTGGAAGACAACTGATGAATATCTATTTATAGGATGTACTCGGTGGAGCTACAAGATGATAGAATGCCATGGGAAGAAGCAAGAAGACTGGCGGAGGACAGAGAATTTTGGAGGAATTATGTGGTGGCCATATGCTTCGACTAGGAAGCGGATATAGAAAAAAAATGTCTAAATGAGCAGGATATAAATGATTGACGTTCTTATTTTATATAAAAAATAATATTATAAACAAAAATATATATTTAGTCTACAGCAATGTTGTAATATATTTGGAGATCTGAACGCTAGCTTAAAGCTTAAACTACTAATATACATAATCAACAGTATTAAAAATAAAAATAAAACCAAGTTTTTTTTGTATTTCATATTTCATTGTATCAAAAATGCAAGGCAAAAAAAATATGCAAATTTAAAGCTATCAAAAATAGTTTGAGCTTTTAACGATTTCATAGTTAAAACTGTCTAAAGCAAATATTATTTCTTATAATAATTTAGTTTAGTTGAAAATAAATCACCTAATCCGCTTCTGATTCACGAAACAACATCACGAACAATTCGTCCCGAGAAGAAGTTCACATAGAAAAACATTCTTAACGATTAATAAAAAAATACAACATTCATATAACCATCAAAAATTTTATTCCGGAGAGAAAACATCTCGTTCGTATAATAATGATTATTAATAAGTTTTTTTTCTGGCGTTGCCGTGTGGAAAAAATCCAACATCCCTTCAAGGGACGGAGATGGGAGCCACCTACCCCATATTACCTTTGTTGTTTGGGAAAATTAGACGAGCATCCGGTTAATATGTTTTTATGCGTATGTTAAATCATAGAGTACTCATTCAAGAGGTCCTTTATAACAAAGTTAAAAATAACGACATCCTCTTACGTAATTAGTTGTTTTTGTCTCGGAAATAATTCATGGCTATAAGAAAAGCTATTTGTTAGCTCAGTTTCATATTAAATATGTCGGTTTTTAATACGTCATATCTATCATCATCAACACTATCTATTGTCTGTTATTTGAAAGGACGAAGGTAATGTTTTTTTATGAGTATTTGGCATTATAGATGATGCCAATATGACAAATATTTTTTTAATTAAGCAATATAAACCGGATCCGATTTTTTAATGCCGCTCAATATCAACTTGAGGAGAAAATAAATCATAAATACCTATGGTTGAGATTTCAGATTTAAAGTGAACAAAAAAAAATTGAGCTTACTGAATACTTGAACCCAGATCGGTCTGATCATTACGGAAAAGCTTTTACGAACTATACCACAGAACGCTTTTGAAGCAATGCTTTGGGCTTCCTTCCAGTGGGTTGCGTGGCCAAGAACTCGTGATGACTTGAATGAAAACGTTTGTAAATTGTGTTTTTAATTAATATGTGGATATTTGCGAAAGCGATGTAAATATGCAATCCTTTACGTCCTCTTCAACTTATTTCCTATCATCCTGAAAAACAGTGCGTATGTTGACTACTTATGCTATAAGTACTTTCCTATTCCCATCCTGCATTATTAAACCTTTTCGAGAATAATAGTGAGTGAACTAAAACCAGGTCACACTGGGAACGGACATAGCATTAAAAATATATCAAATATTTATTTAATTTAGTACTAAAACTTTGAGAATACACAGATTCCTTGGTCAGAAATTGAGATTGAAATGGAAGTGAGTGAACCAGGAGATTCTATATTTTATCACTGGATATAAAAAGGTTGCGTTGGAATTGGTTGAAACAAATGCTGCAAATACGTTTGGTGAGCCTTATTAACCTTGCTGCTTCTTCTTCTGTTTTAAGATTTCGGTGATCTAAAAAATTGTCAAGCACTTATCTATAGAGGTAATTTTTGCTGGTATTAATGAAAGTAAGCACTGTAGGTCAAAGATGAAGTGAAGAAAATAAGTGTAAACTCGGAGATGATAAAACACATCGTTTTGGTGGTTGAGAGTTCGTAATCAAATCTTATTTAAAATACTATTTTGCCTAGATTGAAGACAATTATTTTTTTGTGGAATTATCATAAAATAAACTGTAATGTCGATGATTCGAATGCATTCATCTGTTTTGGATGTCACCGGTCAATACTATTAAAACATTGGCGGATGAGCAATATATTTATTTTTAAATTTGAATCATTCAAATTATGTACACTCCCACAGATTTTGTCACTAACGACCCGGGTTTCGCCTTTCGGCATCTTCAGGCGTTCAAGCGCACGGATGAACTTGAACTGACGCTTAGTAAATGGATGTTTCGTGTTTATATATTAAATAAATGTATCACTGAGTCTAAAGCCATCGCTGGCGAAAAGGGTAAGCTCATGGGAATTCCCAAAGATTTGAGTAGTGAGTGGTTTTTAGAATTATATTTATTTGTTTGTCGGCAAAGGTTTTATGATATTATTTATATAGGGTATAGAAGTGGAGAGCCAGGAAGGTTTAATATCTCGTTCAAAATCGGGAAAAAAATTTACTAAGCGTCAGTTCAAGTTCATCCGTGCGCTTGAACGCCTGAAGATGCCGAAAGGCGAAACCCGGGTCGTTAGTGACAAAATCTGTGGGACTGTACATAATTTGAACGATTCAAATTTAATATTGAAATTCCACCAAGCACCTTCAGTCGAAATCTTAAATTATATTTATTTTTATTAATATTATTAATAGTAAAGTTATAACTTTTTTGATAATCTTTCTCGAATAATTGATATGAAAGATTAATCAGAATGAACTCTTAAGAGTTCAAACAAAACGTTATAAGAATTAAATGTAAATGTAACGAGAGCAAAATTATTCGTAAGGTCCAAGATGGAGTTAGCGATAAGCACAGGGACGGTTGCCGCGAGTCGGGCAGGTGTGCGCAAGAGCGATGCGCGTGCCGGTCGCGGTTCGCTGCCTGCGATGATGGGGTGCGATAAAACGCATAGCCACCCCTGTCTTGACTAACTGAACGGCACCCTTTCTTTGAGATATTGTGTTTAATGATTTGTGAATAAGATTCTTTACAGCTGAATGTGATACTTTGTGCTGCTCCATTTAAAAACTGTTAATTTAAAATCAAGGCTTCAATCAAATGGCATTAAGCCAAATTTATACCAAGTTCTTAAATTTGGAAAATTCAAAATGCAATTTTTATAAATCATCACAGTGACTGCTTATCGCCCTAACAATAATGATGACGCTACTCGAAATCAAGGGCTTGAATTTCCGATTTCAATTTACAAATTTAAAATGTGTAATTGTGCTTTTATTTATATGCAAATAATCGTAATATCCCTGATGACGGGTACTGGTTGAGGCAAGCTATGAATGATATTGGCTGCACAAAAGATGAGATAGATGCAAATGGTGTTGAAATAAAAAATACAGTGGTAAAAAGAGCTAAGAACCACTGTTATTTGCACCTCTTGTAAAACAAATTCGCAGCAAAGCTGAAAAAAAAAAATTGAAAAATATATCTTGTGTTGAGCCCCATCAATCGAAATGTCTAGATGGCAGAGATAACTTAAATACCCTCCTTACGTAACGGATAGATTACCCAGTGACATAATTCAAACACAAATTGTAAGATTAACAAAATAAACAAGTTGTGTAAAAATTAGTAATAAATGCCACAATATATTGCAGTAGATGATGAATATATTGATTATAACTTGTAGCGGTATTAATTTAAAAGCTTTCAAATATCAAAACCTTTTATTCTGGTGTGATTAAAAATGATATGAAAAGCATGCTGAACAAGCAAAAGGATAAAATTTAACGGATTATTTATTGCTAATAATAACATCATCTATCTTGTTAAACATTCAACTAAGAGGAAAAAATCACCTGCAGACTTTCAACAATAAAACTGTATAATTCACCGCATTTTTTTTTTGAATTAGCCAAAATGTGGAAAATCGAATCAATTGTGTGAGACAATAAACCACTAACTCTTTTGTGTTATGCTTTGATAAAATTCTGACGGGATGTGCTAAAAGTTACACATCACTAGTTCAAATCAATATATTTTATTTCGCTTCAAACGTTAGTTTTGACATTAAAAAAATATTGAATACGGATAATTTGTTGTTAATTCTTTAAAATTTGTAAAAAGATGTTTAAAAATATAAATATAATGTAAAAAAAGTATTTGCGATATCATATAATTGATTTAAAGTGACTCACTCACCTTTGTGTAGAAACTATAGTATTATTATATTATGTTACTAACTATATGTATATTGAATATTTTATAATATGGATTATATTTTCTAATAACCTTCACATGATGTGATTCTTCTAGTACAGGTACAAAAGTTATAAATAAGATAAATCTTTGGTATTTTATAATGGTGGTATTAAATTAATTTTAGTCTAAAATTATAAAAAATCTATGTCCGTAGAAAATATGGGGTTTTAATTGAGGTATCTCAACAGAAGTTTTTCTACGAGAACTGCTTGTTACTCAGTTGTTCAATTTCTCTCTTTTTAAAGACATAATTCATAATTATACATAAAAAGATAGGGTTAAGACAGGACTAGTGTTTAGCTAACCGCTCTCACTACGCACTGCTATTTTAAGATATTAAGAGAGAGATAAACATTTAAGACATCAGAAACATCTATGCTTATGAACTGAAATTGATAAATTAAGATAATTATATAATATAAAAAAAAAGAAAAAATGCTGTTTGTATCCTCGAATTGAACCATGTCTGCTCCCAATCGAGAGCATATAGATTCATTATAAACTTTATCTGAACACAACCTTTCTATCCTTTATAGTAGTTGGCTTACCACTCTCATTATGTCCTGTTTTGGAACCGGAAGGGTTATGGGATATTTTTAAACATGGCAAACATCCTACAAACACAAACTCATAAACTGATTAAAACATAATTTATAAAAACTGTACTATTGATTCGATGTTGTGAAAACCGACACTAAACGTTTTTGATCAGTGACCTGGCAATGTAATACATAAATTATATGCAGGTCTCAATAACCTTAAGACGAGAGAATAATATTTTGAATCTTATAACTCTCTGCAAGCCCCTGAATTCTTGAATATAAAGCACACCCTCGCCGTCATGTGAGGTCTTTTGAGTCTCTTGATATTATTGTGATTTCTTTCAACTCCATAAAGTGATCATTTAATTAATTATGATACGTAAACTCTTTTCATTGTAAAGGAAATGTTTTTTTAACATATTTCAAGAGCATTTTGGGCGAATTTTTTGTTCCCAAGCGTTTGAACGACGTTGCGTTTGCAATTTAATATGATGAGAAGTTAAAAATACATGAAAATAAAATGGTTATTTTTCACATGGTACATTTTCTTTATTAAAATAAAACAGAATATTCAGCAATACTTTAACAAATAAACTATTTAACTATGACTAGTTTCGTTCTACCATTAAGTCAAAAAAGTACAAAATTCTATATTTAAAACTACTAAGACATGACTGGATATAAAAAAAATATCGATGCAATTTTATAGGTTTTTGACTTGTTCAACCAAAGCTTTTTTTTTTACACCATTACAGCGGTGGGCTGCCAATACGTTAAAAAGAGGCTCGCTTAATGTCAAAGCAATAATCGGTGTTCTGGGGTAGGAGTGAATTTGTTTATCACTCACATCAAATTACATGCGATATTTAAATAAATAATCGATTGTTACTTAACACACTTATAATATGTAGCTTTATGCAATTTACCGTAAACTTAGAACTGTAAATGATTAAAAGTGTACTACTGTGTCCTAAGCTGTCGTAAATAATGTATAAGTCGGAAATTACAGTTATATACTAATTGAATCTGAGAAATTAGCAAGGGGATCGCCGGTCTTAGTAAAATTTACTAAAGGGCTCGCGCGAGCCCCCCTCTATCCCACCCTTACATCGATACATTATTTTATGCTGAGCGATTCAAAAACTCTTCATCTGCTTATCACTTAATAATACGATAATATTGTCTGCTATATTTAGTGTCCGTTAGTACGTAGGAGTGACCTTTGATATAAAAATCTCACGTAGATTAGTCCGAGCTAACAATAATATTGTATAAAGCAAAACATTCGTAAAAAAAATGTTTGTCATTGTTCGAGGAAAAGCAAAAGCTGGCACAGGTAAGATTTCACCATCGGCATTAGCCGACCATACACCGACCATTTTATAATGTAACTTTAACATATTTTAATGTAGTGTTTGGACTAAAATAAAAGCCGTAAAGATGAATTTAGTCTGAGAATTCCTGATGCTTTTCAACGAGGCATATTACAAAGAATGCTATTCAAGGGGTAAGATAACAATGTCATCAATTATTTTGGTGCCTTCTACTGAATAAAACAATTATGAATATAAAATTAAGCTTCATAACTTTGTAGTTGGTACAAATTGTGACATATGTATCGCCACTCTGATAAACATCTTTAGAACTAATATAAAATAACTTAGATTATTCTACGTATTGTGCTACAAACTATGACACGTGTTTCGCCCCTTTCAGAAGCATCCTCACGTTTTGTCACAGTTTGTAGCACAACATGTGAAATAATCTAAGTTATTTTATATTAAAATGAACTTCCACAAAGTAACCGCCGAATCCATCGAAAGTATCGTCTTTTTAACAGAGGGTTTTAGTGAGATCCGTTTGTTTATGATAGAAAACAGAAAAAGAATCCCGCCACAAGATAGGATGTACCTCAAGTTTATTGCACAATACAAAACAAATTAATTACAAATTTAGTTTGAAGGGTCGTCTTTTCAGAAAGTTTCCAAATCAATTTGGGTAACCCAAAGTCAAAGCTTAATTCAATGAGCGCCCGTAAACTCAATACGTAGCGGTTCTTTTCCAAAACGACAAAAAATACAAGAGATTTACTAAAATAATAATAGTGTTTATCTGTGTAATTTACGTAAAATTAAAAAAAAATGCAATAAGATATTTTGTAATGTAATTATATTTTATATTCTGTTATAGTTTTATGATCAAATATAATTATCCACAAGATAATTATTTTTATGTTGTAAAATAATGGATTCATCATAAAAAATAATACATAATATATTTTCATGATATATATGTGTAAATAAAAAAAACATTTTATAAAAACATTCTTCAGGCTTCCTTGGTCTTATTAAATAAGTAATATTGACTCAAAATTTCGAAGTGGGTAATTAAATTAAGTTTTGATTAAAACGTTTTTTTTTGTATTGAGACTAAGTTCAATGGCAAATATTGTTTATGTGCAAAATCGAAAGAGAATATAGACGACCAAAAATTTAAATCTATTTATTATTTACGTCAATATTCAATTATGATCAAATCAAAGTTAGCCTAGCATGTATTTTGATTTGATTTTTCCCATCGACCTAAATAAGGTTAATCTTTTAAAATATTTTACATTATAATATATATTTATAATACCAATATTTAAGCTTTTGCCTAGCAGAACTAAAGACGTGCTTTTAACCTATTTGTTTTATATGTTTCAGTAGGTATGTCTGATGTTCTTTACAAATCAGAAATCAGCATACATTTATCGAACACGTAATTATTAATATGATATGCAATATCCAACAGACTGTGATGGTGAATATTGAATGTTTAATGATAAACAAATATGCCAACTATTGAATTACCAATGGATCATTAGTTCCGAACGTTAGCTATTGTGCGCGTATCGGGGCATCGTTGGCAAACATTGCATATTGAATTTGTTACTGTAGAAGCCGGTCAAAATTAGGGCAGGGGTATTTGTTCATTGTTTACTTTGATTATTAATTGATTGTATTACATGCAAAATTATTTCATATTCTTCTTGTGTGCTCTTATTTAACCACGTTTCTGACAGAATTTGGTTACCAGAAAAAATGAAAAAAATACGTATACAAATAGATTCTATAATAATTCTTCGCTTTTATAATTTATTTTCTGTAATAACACAGTTGGTGCATTGATTACACTAGTTATAAAAGCAGGCAATTGTACCTGTATATTGATTCTAAGTATTTAATTTGTGTCAGATGTCATCTATATTTGAGAAGCAAACATTCAAAAAGCGATTTGTCACACAAATACAGAGCTTGGGAAATAATGATTTGAGTGTTGGAGAAATCACGGTTTGTTGACAAATGTTTGATTATATAATATGTTAAAAAATATATTTTTTGAGCGAATTTGAAGAACAATTTTTGTTTTTTCGTACATTTTTGATACTTTTTTGCTCGCTAGGTTGATTTTTGGAACCGATTAAACCCGATTCGAACCTGACAAACTCCATCGAGGCAAAGCTGCTAAACGCGACACCGTCTACTGGAATGCGTTTATTATTAGCAGCTTGCGTTTTGCGGTACACTGCGCACCCCCCCGCGAACGCCACGCGCCGACGTCACTGCCCACGTGCATCACCACTACACAAATTATTGTATCTCTTGACCCTCCGACTTTTTACGGATGTTTCCCCTAATAACACAAAATGAATAATTATGTTTGTTAATTTCTTGTCTCGTCTGGCAAGTGTCATTAAGGTGACTTATATGGAATATTTTGTTATTTATATAAATGAGGAAGAACACGACGCAAGTCTTCCAAATGTTTTTAAACATAATTGTGCGGCTAGTTTCTAATTTATAATCCAGATGTAAGCAATGTTTCCCTTAACCAGTATTCTTTTTGATTCCCTCGTGCACAGGCTATGCATGTTTTTTTTTTTATCTTGAGATATCGATTAAAAAACATTTGATGTAAAGTACATAAATAATTTCAGCGTTAACTGTGCTTTCAGTGACAGCGCTTAGCGAAAGCAGGGCATGCAACTGTCTGAAGTGGTAAAATTGGATAGGCGGCCAAATGTCTAAGCGCCTAATGGAATTTTATTACTAGGGCGGAAACTACTATATTGTGTGGAGTGGTCAAATATCTGGCTCCTGCCCTGTGTGTTTTTGTAATCTATATTACTTTTTAATGTTAGGCAAACGGAATTCTAATGAAGATGTCAGTTAGTCAACTTATTTCTTAGAAAAGTATTAACTAGCATAATATTAACTAATAATTTAAAAAAAAGTTCGTTATATGCTGTAAGGTTTTGAAAAAAGGTGAAGGCGGGGTAGAGACGGAAACATGAATACATTTACGTGCAAATTTATAAAACGTTAAAAAATGTAGCAAAGTAGTAAATGTGTGTTAATGCTGTTGACATAAATGTTGTTAGTATCCAAAGTTTGATGAATACAAACTTTATTAATTAGCATCTCTACTTCAGAAATTGTAGTTTTCTAATTGACGGTAACCCATATATATTAGAATAATGCAATTCAACCCTAACTAATATGTGTTTTTAAAAACTGCCACCCCACAATTTTGTTAAATGATCCTTGAGGGATCACTCCTTTCATCACTATGGCATCCATATACTACACAAAAGAATTAAACATTGATAATCATTGGTTACTAGTGAATTTTCAATCACACAATGGTGGATTTTTGTATTGGTATAATTGTTAACACATAAATAATAATAAATATATTGATAATTTAAAAACATATGATTATAGTGATGCCCACTATCAATGTTTGAAAAACAAGTTAATTGCTTAAAAATATCTGTGGTGTGTATTATTGGGGCCCTCGATAGGTAAAGTGAGCCAACTAGTAAAATGATAAAACTTTCAATTACAATCTCGTCTTTATTTGGTGTTTTGGTGGATTGAATATTTTTATTTTACCGAGATAACACCATTAGAATTTGTATTAAATGAGGTCACTTCATTTTTACGATACTTTAAGACGTGTGAAATATTACAACGCGTCTAAATTTTATTTTTCTAAAATATCACTTGGCTCACTTCACCTCTAATGGGCCGATTGGATCTACTTGCTTAGTTTATATCATTGAGTAAAAAAAGTAATTAATCATTTTGACTCCTAATAGATGTTACTATTAATAAAATTTTAGCAATTTCATTACAATTGTCACAAAAACCTTCGATAAAACAATGATTGATTGTGACTATGAACATTGAAAACGAAGTTTGAATTTCCTCCAAAAAGAGTTTCGTTGTATGTATATTGTTAATTTGTTCCCCTAATAATGAACAAGCTCTCTGACATTGAAATTCAATATAGTTAATTTCAATAAAGAAACAATGTATGTGTGACGTACTCATAATAGCTTGAGCAATCTATGAACAATGTTTAACTAGGTCGGGAAAATGATGGGGGATGTGTTTTTGTCCATTTACTTCACGATTTGAAAATTCTTGCAACGAGAAAGATGACACAAAATTATACCGTATTATATTATACAATATTATATTACACTCATAATATTTGAAATTGCAAAGATTTTTATTTCAATTATATTTGAGTCGCAGTAAAATATCACGAATGAGCTATTTATAATAGTTAATGATCATAACATTTAAAAATAAAAAGTATATTTTTACTATTTTTATTTGCCTAAATTGTCTCATTTATCTTACAAATGGCACAAAAAATAGTTCGCATTTTAGACTGGATCATTAAGAAATAATACAACAATTAAAAAAAACTGATAACTGATAAAACTGTTAAATAAAAGTTATAAAATGAAGTAAATAAAACGGAAAAATTAATCATAAAGAAAACTCGAATATTTTGTTAGTGGTTGATAAAAATAATGCTTCTTACTAAGAAAGGGCATGTTAAAATATCTAAATTTATATCAATTAGGGCTGTGGAGTCGGAGTCGTAGTCAGAGTCGTGGAGTCGCGATATTTTGGCCGGAGTAGGAGTCGTGAGGAATGAGCGGCTCGATTTTTAAAAAATATATTTAATGTGTATTCAAACAAAATAGTCCAAAGTGTTGACATTGCTTGCTTGGCTAACTAAAGATAATCTGATGGAATACATATATGTATATAAGTTAAAATTAAATTATTGAAAAAAATTCTCAGAGTCGGAGTCGTCTTTTTTTTACACGACTCCACAGCCCTGATATCAATGATTAATAGTGGCCAATGTATCGTTGTAATCTTTTGATGATTGTATGTGAACAATTTAATCATAAACAATTGATTTAATTTTTAAATATTTAACTCGTCAAAAAAATGGATACATTTTATGAACATGTTTTATTGTTGAAAAGAGAATCGTAAATTTTTGTATGTCATTGTCGACATACATTGAAATGCCGCCAAATTTGAATTCGGAATCGAAATATAATGTCGGCATATGGTCGACTCAAATTATCGGGCAAACTTTCCGTTATTCTCAATGTGTGTTTTTAGATCAAAATATTAAATTAAATTTATGGCTAGTCACTTTATTGTTTTTGTAAAATAATTACCTTACACTTAGCGTGAGTTGACTAAATCTATCCAAATAGGTAGTTATAATAAAATACAAGCTATTTGTGTTTTTGTTATACAAAGAGAAAGTCTTGAATACTGGTTCATAATTATTCAATTAACTTCACTCATTTCCAATGCATGATACTAGTAGCTTTGCAAGTTCAATGTTAATAGTTATTAAATTCATTTGAAGTATCAACTAGATCAGAGCTTCTCAACCGCTGTGCTGCGACACACTTGTACGAAGTGAGGTGAAACCAGGTCTACCGCGGCGCTTTTCTTCATTGCGACGAGTCAAATCATTTTTCTTGTATATCAGTGCATATTATATATTACTTGCGGTGTTCCGCTGAAGTCTGAGCAAAACTTGATGTGCCCTGGTGAAAAGGGTGGTGTATCGCTGAACAAGATAATACTTGAGATATATCGCCATTTTAATAAAGCTTTTTTAAAAATTCAATAGTTAGTATATCATTCTCGCTCTTGTTAAAATTGACCTAAAACTCATGGATGTTTATTAAAATTTTACTAAAAAAAATACACTGCCCTTAGCCCGTTAACAGCTAGAAAAAAATAACGTTTTTTGTCCTGTAAGCTAGCAATTTTCTAAAAACTGATAAAGGAAAACTTAATATTCATTTTGTGAGTCCTTAAGAGATGTCGGACCCTTTTTCAATGATGCAAACTCTAAAAAATATTTATTGACGTCGTAATAATGACAACACACTGGTGGGTAGCGTGTGTGGTTAGTAAGTATGCGACACACCGGTGGGTCGTTAGCTTTAGAGTGGTTAAGCCCACTTAGCGTACGCTTTTTATATTTGAATATTTTTTTATTATCAGTTCAACTGCATGAACGGTAGACATACAGACATTGATTTTTTTTTATATAAAAGACCTACTATAAGTTAACTTTAATATGCCTATAACTTATTTCGATGAGATTATTTGTGAAGAAACTGTTTGGGAATCAACAGTGAATTGTTAATTTGTGTGCGCGAATTTGTTTGCTTTATCTGTCGGCAGTGGCTGCCGTGGCGCTAGTCCTGTTAGCTCTTCTGTTGGCTATATCAGATCTATAGCGCTACATTACACGATCGCCCGTCATATTTTGTCCGAGTCAATAGAGCTTTCATTTTGATAGCGGAGATCAAAAACCAGCGATATAGACACTAAATTTAGCTAAACTTGTAGTCTACATAAATTAATGCTAAATAGGAATTTACAAAATTAAAATATTCTTGATATGGCTTGTCGGTTTTTGAAAAGCCAGTAGAGAAAAACTGGGTTTAAATTTCAATTAGCGATTTTTTTTTCAATTTGGTAATCTTGTTTCAAAGATAAGAAGAAATCATAAATTGAAATTGATAAAATAGGTCATGTCCCTATAAAATTGTTAATCTTTCATCATATATTGATTTTACATTTTGCAACACAACGTTTATCCCCGCCTTAATTGCATAATTTTACCTAACCCTATATACTTGGATATCTAGATTGAAACAATTAAGGTCGACGGTTAGTAAATTTAAATTTCATTATTAAAAAATCGTTTTACGTTTTGTTGATCAGGTTGTATGTAGCAATACATTTAATATTACTGATATTTTTGTAAGTATTTTTTTGTATAATATAATAAATAAAATAACACAACATACCTATAACATTACAGCCATTTGCTGGATCAAAATGTATTTTAAATATCTAAAAGAAAAGAGTTCATTAGAGGACTTGAATGCCTTACGATGCCGAAATGCATCGTTGAAAGGCATCAATGTTCAAATAATTCAAATTCAATATTAAATTCCCACCAACAATCCTCAGTCAATATTAAATATTAAATAATGACAAATTGAAAAAATTAAATCTGAGGTTGATGTTGCTGTGGATTGGATCTGTAACATTGTGATCGCTTAACGGATATCTAAATTGATGAAAAAAATAACATACCACACGATCAAACGCTGAGTTTCGTTTATATGGAATAAATAAAATTCAATTATAGCATTGACATTAGTTTGTATGATTTTTAAAATTTTTAAGACGGTTTACAGGTGAAGATAAAAATGCTGTAATATTTATCAATTAAAATATAATGTGATATTGTTTTCAAGAACCTAATGTTTTTTATCCAGCAAAGCCAACATGTCATGGAAGCAAACATTTGGTAGGCGAGCGCGCGCGCTTTGTCTGCTATAATTGCTTCAAAAAAAAAAATGAATGGATCCTGCATATGAGGATATCAAACAAGGAAACAACACAGCCCGCTTCGGTCTGTTTTGTTATGCACCTATTTTTTTTACTGTTTTTGTTATAATACTTTTCTGCTGCATTTACGATGAGCACGTGGTATGAAAAAGGTTTGGAATATGGCGAATATTATTAATAAAAGCTTGACAAATTTCTTTTTTTACGTCATGCTCAATATTAAAGGTAATAAATATTTTTTTTTTATTATATCCGCTTTAAAAATGTTTTTTTTTCAAAAATACACCTTGACATATTATCAAATTAGATTTTTATTATTTTAAAAGATAATGTAAATCGGCAAAAAATGGTGAAGCGAGTGTAAAGACATGTGCTTTTGTTCTACTCTACTGTATGACTTAAATTTGATATGCTTAAATCGACACATTCATACATTTATTGACTAATCAATAAATAATTTCGGGTCCACTCTTGCGATCCTTTAATAACTGAGCGTAGCGAGAGCGATTAGCTAACCACTAGTCCTGTCCTAGCGTTATGCTAAGCGTACACCAAAACCGAATCATCGGCCGACTTCGTGTAGGACCTATTCGGATGTAAAGTCTCGGCCGTTCATCTGCATTCACTGCTACCGTTGTCGGGCAACTGATTTTGACCGAGTAGTCTATAAATTACAACCTGAAGTTAGTAGCAGTTAGATGTTCTGTTAAAAGTAGCCGGCAGACGGCCAACAAATCCCAACATGTTCACACTCATCGATTGATTGGTCAGAGACGGCAGTCATCGTAGGATGCAATCTGTAGTAGTGTACGCGCTCCCATTTCTTCACATACGTTTGTTTCGATCGGACGAGTTCGGCCGAGCATAGTTCGTCCGATGACGGATTATGTGTACGCGTACCGTTATCCTTTTATCCCTACTACTCTCTTTGAAAAAAAAAGTGAGGTTGAGAGATTGCGTAACAAGCAGTATTCGAAAAAAACTTCTCCCAAGATCCACATTTAGAGCGGCGATTGGAAAAAATATAGTTTGATTGAAAATAAATCGAACGGAATGGTGATTGACGAGTCGATACTAGGGAATCCAATCCCGGGCCACTATTGTGATCCCGGCATTTCGGGATTGGAAAAATTAACAATCCCGAAATGCCGGGAATCAAACATTCAACACAAAATCGTGTATAAATTCGGGATATAGTAATTTTTGAAATCCTGAGTTTTTTTTAGTTCTTCCAAGATTTTAAAATACAAAATCACAAAAATTTTTGGATTTCCCAAAATTGCCAACTTTTTTTTAGCTTTCCCAGAATTTTCAAATTGAAAAAAAAAAACTAAAATTTAAAACTTTCTTACTCCTCTTTTTTTTACACCTCGCTCAACTTTCATTAATTTTCTTAATACTGAAATCCCGGAATAATTATTGTCTCAATCCCGGAATTTCAGAATTTCAGAATTGGACAGAATTTCGGTATGCGGAATCCCGGGATTGAAGGCCCTGGTTGATACGACGTGCGCGCCAAGATATCGCGTGCTGAAGTAAATTACTCTTCAAGGGTGTGAAGCTTCGTTCATCTGTTCGAAAAATTCATTTATATGATTGATTCTTTTCAGAATGTCCCATACAAAAGAAATTTGACTTAATTATGAATAGTTTGAATAATATTAGAACACTTAATTGAAAATTTGAATAATGAATTGGCGGCGGCCCCTTTATGAGCCAGTTTATTGTTGGCAAATTGTACCAACCATTGTTTGTGAAAATAAAAAAAAATGAACGTCTACTTAACGGCGTAGGCGTGATAGAGGTGGTGGGTATAGCTATGTTTTATGTAAAAAAATATTGTTAAAATATACGATTTTTATTCACCGCTGAAGATATTTGCAACGGTTGTAACCAATTTATTGTAGTGCGGGACTAGGATCCACTTTGACTTCAAGATCCCGATAATAATTAAGAGGGTGGTGATTTTTTTTCCGCCAGATTTGGGTATATAGAGACTCTTACAAGGGGCTCGCTTAATTTCAAAGCTGTTCGCGGTGTTATGGGGAAAGAATGGATATTTGTGTCACCCTTATAAAATTGAAATTGGTTTAATTTAAGATTTCGACTGAAGGTGCTTGGTGGAATTTCAATATTAAATTTGAATCATTCAAATTATGTACACTCCCACAGATTTTGTCACTAACGACCCGGGTTTCGCCTTTCGGCATCTTCAGGCGTTCAAGCGCACGGATGAACTTGAACTGACGCTTAGTAAATGGATGTTTCGTGTTTATATATTAAATAAATGTATCACTGAGTCTAAAGCCATCGCTGGCGAAAAGGGTAAGCTCATGGGAATTCCCAAAGATTTGAGTAGTGAGTGGTTTTTAGAATTATATTTATTTGTTTGTCGGCAAAGGTTTTATGATATTATTTATATAGGGTATAGAAGTGGAGAGCCAGGAAGGTTTAATATCTCGTTCAAAATCGGAAGACTATGTAACTGTGCCCTATTAATTTCTAAAATTTCCTGGAAAAAGAGCTTATGACTGTCCGTATTTGGGTGTAACATTTTTATCCCCTGTTCCTGATTGAACACGTGTCCTTCCGAAATTAAGTGATTAGCAAAAGTAGACGTGTCCTTTTTCAGTCTAAAGGCTGCCATATGCTCTAATACCCTGATGTTTAAAGTCCTTTCTGTTTTGCCGATATAAAATTTATTACAACAAGAGCATTGTAATCTATAAATTCCAGATTTATTTAGGTAATGTATTTTATCTTTATTGTTAACTAATAATTTGCCTAAAGAGCTTTTACAGTAAAAGGCTGGTCTAACACTATCAGCTAGTTGTTTTTTAATTTTAAGACTAGTATTTCCTAAATAAATGATTCTACGCCAATACCTAGTATGATCTATGTCCTTTGACAATGTACCTTGAAATAACATTTTTTCTGCAAGTTTAGTTTGTTTTTTTGATAAAAGATTGTCTATAAGAGACATATCGTATCCATTGTTGATGGCGATTTGTTTGATGATTTTTAATTCGATATTAAAGTTCTTTTCATTCAAAGGAACACTCACAAGTCTATGAATTTCTGAATGAAAAGCGGCTAGTTTATAAGAAAATGGGTGCATTGAATCCTTATGTATCACGGTATCCGAAAACGTAGGCTTCCGAAATATTTTAAATTCGTGAGAACCGTTTTCAATATTAATATTTAGGTCAAGAAAGTTAATATTCTTGCCTCCGACTTCTAACGTGAATTTAATATTTTTATCTAATGAATTTATAAAGTTATGAAAGTTAGTTATTTGTCTATCCGTTCCATTAAACAAGCAAATAATATCGTCTACATATCGGAACCAATAGACTATAGGTTTGGCTTCTGTTTTGTTTCTAAAATTTTTATCTTCTAAATAGTTCATATAAAATTCAGCTAACAACGGCGACAGACAGTTCCCCATCGCAAGGCCTTCTGTTTGTTTATAAATTTTATTGTTAAATTGGAAATAATTCTGGCCAACGCAAACATCTAATATATTTAGTAACTCTTTTGTTACTATTGGGTTGACTCTACGTGCATTTAAGGTATCTTCGATAATCCTTTTGCATTTGTTGACTGGTACATTAGTAAATAAACTGACCACGTCAAAGGAAATTAATTTTGAGTTGCAAGGAATGATTTGATTTTTAAGTTTTTCAACTAATTCTAATGAATTTTTTACACTATATGTCGGCTTGAATCCACTATGGTTACGAATGAGGGTGTTAGCTTTTTTCGATAATGTATAGGCTGGGGCATTAATATATGACACTACAGGGCGAATTGGGATTGAAGGTTTGTGAAGTTTGCTTACCCTTTTTTTGAGTTTGAGCTTACCCTTTTTCGCCAGCGATGGCTTTAGACTCAGTGATACATTTATTTAATATATAAACACGAAACATCCATTTACTAAGCGTCAGTTCAAGTTCATCCGTGCGCTTGAACGCCTGAAGATGCCGAAAGGCGAAACCCGGGTCGTTAGTGACAAAATCTGTGGGAGTGTACATAATTTGAATGATTCAAATTTGAAATTGGTTATTTTTTTTCAGCTCCGATTCCATGTTTCAAACGTTATAACATACTTAAGTCGTCGTACATAAAATATGTATTAGGCGCGTTGAATAAATGTTCATCGTTGCTTTCTTTAATTTAATTATAATGCATTTTTACACATTATATAACGCATGGATCTGAGAATATTGATTTTCTTAATTTAACAAGGAGCTCGTCAGCCTAAGTAATATTTAACATGGGACTTGCGCAAGCCCCTGCGAGTCCCTTCAGCGTATCCCTGGACTCTAGAAGTGGAATAAGTTATTTACGTTTTTAATAATCCTAAAGAGTTGATCCGTCTTCAATGTAATGTTTTAAAACAATCTTTAAAAACGAGAAAAAGTTTACTATACGTTGAATTGATCAAAAATATTATCTTACATTAATTGTCAATAATCTTTTTTCTGTAGATAAGCAAATATATTAAATTCGTATGCATTCCAGCCAGCTAGCCTAGACATTTGATTTTTCTACACACAATAATTATTTTTCAAGCTTATTATGTGTTCACCCTTAAAAAGCCAAAGCGGTCCTCCTAATTTGACACTTCTATCAGAAGTCTTCATTAAAATGTATTCTGGTACAAACTGCTTCTATAAAAGAAAAGTTTTATATCCATACATTATTATTAGTTATAAGACTAATGTTCTTATTGTAAATACGTATGTCATTGATCAGGTATCAGGTAAATCAGGTAATGAGTAGTACTCATCTGATTATTGTGGAAATTATTCGGGAGCAAAAGACTTGACTGCCTGCCGACAGTCTGCTTAACAGAACCACTTACTTTGGTTCATGTCGTTTTTGACACACACAAGTCGTTTGATTTTAAGATAACAGGTGGTGGAATCATTAAACTGACAAAAAACTGTGAATTCATAATTTATCGAAGGCAAGTTCGGTTATGTAGGAGATCTCAGGGTGCGTTGCTTACACGAGATACAGTTTGAGCTTTTAATTAATTACAATTTATGATTACGTCACACTTTATTAATTCACTAATTACAAAATTCCTAAGATCTGTGATGTTTTTATCTCTCTCTTCATATCCATTCCATTTTCACCATATCTTCAAAGCGGGTTGCAGAGAAAAATATAACGTGGCTGCTATAACGTTTCACTACAGTTCGTCTTTCCTTATAATTTAAGAGAACAGCGTAGTGACGAAAGCACAACCAATCATCGTTAAAAAACCATGGTTGAGATGTTATATAAGAATTCCATATACTAAAAACGGACATGGTTAAAATTATATTGAATAATGTCAACAATTTTATGATGTTAATTGTTAAAAATATCAAACTTAAACTTATACCCGTTTCAAAGGTTTTATGACATCTTAATTTGTTAATTTGAACCTTTATATTAAATATAAAAAAATAAAACACTAATTCTAGTTTTTGAAGAGAAGAAACATAATTTGGACCCCTTAACAAATGTGCTGCAGCTGCTGTAGGCAATCTGCGTTTCCGTAGAGTTTCATTTCAGGAGACAAAAAGACAGCTTGGGCAACTAAGTAACAAGTAGTTCTCGTAAAAAACACTTGAAATACCTCCATTAGGAAGCCAAATGCTCCACAAAAAGATCGGACATGGATTATAAAAAAAAATCTTGCCAATAAGTGAATGTATAATTTTGATGAGTAAATCAATGGCAAGCTATAATAAAAATTATAGTAAGTATATAAGAAGAAATTCGTTTTTGTATGACTTAACGGTAAATTTTTAGGAATTTTATAATGACCGAAACATTTATAATACTTTAGTATTTCGAAAGAAAAAAAATAAGTGTAAAAATAAAAAAATGTGTGTAAATATTTTAATTGTATGTCCCGAAGGTATCGACATAATGATATTCATGATAATCTGCGACGTAAAAGAGCCGCAGTGTTTAGCAAAAATATGCTGGAAAGAATCCTTCTTTGACAGGAGGCGAAGTTCTGATTTAGTAATCGCCCCGACAGCGTGATGAATAAATTGTTTTAAAAAATGATGTTGTGACGAGTGACTATTTTCACTAATTATTAGTAAAATGGTGCATTGCAATTTGTCTATAAATAATAATAAAAAATATATTTTCACTACAGTCATAAATGTAATATATTACGTAGCATTAAGGTACCCACTTACCAAAGGTTATAGAATCATTTATAAAACTGGCAATTTAGAATTGGCCTAAGTCTATACTTTACGACGTAGTCAATTGAAGTAAACAGTCTAGAGAAGACTGGAAAGCTTTCAATATTTGACTGAATTGTCATACCAACACGTCACCAGATTTTTTAGTAGTAGGCGAAACAAATATTTCTACTTAAAAAATACGAATCTGTTATCGGTAAGTGAGTAAAGGATCTTATCGATGAATTTTCCAATAACTCTGTGGCTTGATAAACGTTGTTACTTCATTTTTCAAACGATAAACCAATTTTAATTTTATATGGGTAAAAGATTCTTTTGAATATCCCAGAAAAGAGATATGTTCTGTGTTCACTAACTTTTGATAAAGATACGAAAGAAAAAGAAAGAATGTCATGGAATGGGTCAATATGAATTGAATCGTGTATTTCGAAAACGTCACATTTTTTCCCAAAAATGAGTTAAGTATGCAAAGATCTTCAGAGTACCTAAATACACCAATATAATACGAAAGCTCTCTATGTATCTATGTATGTTATTAATGCATTTTAGAGCACTGCAAAAATGTATGTATTTCGAAAACGTAACAAGTTCACATTAGAAAAAGTGGATTTAATCAAAATATATAAACCATATATATTATATATAAATCTGTTCTTCGTTCGAATACAAGAGTTAATACCAGTGGTGTAGTGGCAAATAAATAGGTGCCAGGTCGGTCATTGATTTCATA
>CM062836.1:24399994-24563145 GCA_031772345.1 Himalopsyche anomala | reverse complement strand
TAATTCAATCCTGATAAGAATAAATTATACACCATCGATTAATTCAAAACATTTTTTTTATGGTTAAAAGTTTTAATAGCAAGGTTCAATTGACATGGAAAATGATCTACGAGACGGAAGTGCCAGCATTTTATAAAGTCGATGTTTTTTTTTTAAATATATCTGGTAAAGCAATTACATTTCCGAATATACACGATATTTAAAGCATTGATAATATTATATTAGCATAATATAAGAGTTTTATCGGAGTGTCCAATGTCCATACGTCTTGAGGCAATTAGGCACTTGCCGTAGCAGGGGTGACAAGTGACAAGTTTTATACCTTAGTTGAAACTGTGTTTTATTGCCGTCCTTTATTAATGTTGATTTAAACGACGCAATAAATAATCCATTACAGAAAGATACATTTTGTATGACACTAAATTTACATCTTGCGCCCCTACAACAAATGCTACGTAGTTCAACAAGAAAGCGAAAGAAATGAAAATATATATTTTTCCAATTTTAATAATGATTATTATCAGTTCTAAAAAAACACTCTTTGGTACTAATTGCACACTTATTTGATATGTTCAGGACCGGTTTCGGTCTCAATGTACATTTTCAATTGATAAGAATATACATCAATACAGAACCAAGTAAATCCATCAAGACAGTATCAAACAATTAGTAATGTTTAAGGAATTTACATGCAAAGATACAAAATACAAAGAAGTGAAACCAAATTGACTATAATTAAAAAAACATATTACCTATTACAAATAAATGGTACTTAAAGTTGTCACAGTAAATCTGTTTTTTTTATAATTTTAGGATTTTTTACAACATTATGTATAATATAACATTTACATTTAAAAAATAATAAAAATAAACGAAAATTAATCTGCTTCCGGGTAAAACATGGAAGCATGTCTTTTCAAATCCATGATTTTGAAAAAGAATTTATCGAAAACATATCAATTCTCACAAGCGAATGAATAAAAACGTTAGTTAAAGAAGCGGGTATAACAACAGCGACGAAGAGAAACATATTAAGCTATGTCCGTTTTTTTTTTAATAATATACTTTAAGCCTTTCCAACAAGTATTGATTTATTTGAAAATCAAAGTAAAAAAAATATTTCAGCATTTTCTGCTCAATTTCTCACGAATTTTACCTTGGACAATTCTTTGCGAGAAGAAGATCTTTTATTTATTTTTTCTTAATATAATAATAACTGAAGCAATATCATTGAAGAATCTAAGAACTCCAGTATCATCACTATTGCCAGAGTGGTTCTTAGTTTTGGAAAAGCACAAATCATTAGTATATTTCCTCAAGACAATTTAATTTATTTGTAATTAAAATAATAAGAAAATATATAATTACTGTAATGAACATGAGACAAAATAAGATACCAAGCATTTTCACGAAGGAAAGTAAAATGAACTTTGTACCACGTTACTTCATTACATGCTTTTTTTTTTAATTATTGACCTTTTCTATTATACTTTTTGTCAAACTTCACTTTCACTGGTTGTATTTAAAAACAAATGGGCTTTTTAGGGAATGGATCTTTATATTGATTTACATATTACAATAAAACATAGAAATTCGTTGAAATGTCTTTTATAAACATTTACACAGTATGATTATATCGTGATACTAGGAGATAACAGAATGTGAGAAGTTGACGTTATTTCTCTTCTATTAAATAAGTGGACCTGACAATTTTGTATAATTCGATGAATCGTCTACGCTTTGACTATTTTTGAATTTGTATACTATTTATTTTTCCACTATTCCTGATATTTAAATTTTGTCGGAGTTAGCGTTGTTGGCTTCCGTGCCGGATCTCACGGGTTCGAGTACCAGTACGAACAGAATTTTTTTCAATCGATTTCTGTAATAAATGGGTATAGCGAGAGCGATTAGCTAACCACTAGTCCTATCCTAGCCTTATTCTTCTAAATCCACCACTCTCTTCGGAAAAGAGAGATTGAGCGACCGAGTAACAAACAGTTCCCGTGGAAAAAAATCTCTTTAGATATCTCCATTTGGAGGCAATTTGCTCCACATTGGGAGCAGATATGGATAAAAAATACAAAATGTAAAAAAATAAATATGCTATTTACTCGATCAAATTTATATTTAATAATATCAAATTGAAAGTTTTAGGAGATTTAAAATCTTCCAAAGTTGAAATATAAATCTATTCTGTAGTTTTTAGGCCATATCCACTCACAATGTGAAGCACGAAAGAGAGATAATTATTATTATTGACACTTTCAGTTACCGAATTGGTATTGCTATGCACCGTGTTTAATTGAGATAAGATAAGGTGAAGGTATTCATTACTACATTACTGAGAATGTATAGTTTAGATATTTTAAATCATATCTAAGACAAATTGAAATAAGAGGAAGAAGCACGTCTTAGCTTATTCTTCACCTCGCACTGTTACTGATAACCTTTCTTTGCAGGTCACCTCATCACTTGTATCAATTTTTTGCAGTGACTAAAATTTCATTCATATTCATAAAAACAAACCTATATAATAATACGCAAAAGGAACAATATTAATGTGAAGTCATAGTTGATAGTATGTGTAATAAATGTGAGTATGTGTAATTATTCATACATCGATAATGGTATGCGCGTGCCAACGATTTAACGGCGCAGGGCGCAACGTTTCCGGTCTTCCGGTGGAAGAGCAGGTGTAACAGTCCCGCCACTATTTCTTCATTGCCTTACTCACCACAATGTCGGAAGAGTTCAATATCAACTTACGATTTTTATTTTGTTTTACATAAATCATATCTGCATTAAAATATTATTTCTAAATTACTGGTCATATCTATCTAATAACATATCAGTACGATCATGGAGCAATATTCCGATTTGCATAAATCCGTTGATAAATTTGACTGGAATCATCTGATCAATGATGATCGATGATATCCCTGCTCACTGGGACTACACTCCCGATGTAATGTATTTGATCTTCAAAATCTCACCTCTAATATGCTATTATGTGATTTTTAAAATTATATGTTAGAGGTGTTCAACATTTTAATTTGTGTAATTATAGAGTCACTTCTACTGTAATTTGTAAATTATTTTCAATGCCAATTATTGTGTACATCTTTTCATTTAATTTGTTTTTGTATAAATTGCACTGTCCAATTATTTTTCTTATCAGTTGACAATGCTCACTATGAGCGAAACCGGTCCTGACTTTTATAAAAAAAGTGGAAAGAAATTACAAAGGAATATTATGTTTTTTCGAGTGGTTTGAGATAACACCGATAGATGATCTGCAAATACAGATTGTTTCTGTTGACATTAATTCTTTACATATCAATAACATTAGATTTACATTTACATATCAATTGTAATAGGGTAAAAATAACAAAGTATTTCAGTTCTACAGTTTATAAACACATCTAATTGTTGTCATGACAACGTAAAACACAAGTGTCACACATAATTAAATACATGAAATTAGTGAAATTTACAAGTGTTTATTTATGTCGTCATTGTACGCTTCGACTAAAAAATAATATGAAGTTTATTATCATAATCGAGATTTAAAAAATGAAAGAAAAAACCTAACATAAAAATATAATACGAAATACTGTTTCCGATTTAAGAACGTCTCCAACATATTCTGATCATAATCAAACGTCATCGATTTGTTGACCAATAAATGAAGGTTTCCTTAGTTTCTGTTTCACATGTATTTGCTGAAAGGAATAGATGTCATGACCACATAAAATTATTAAAACATTAACAAAAATACAAAATATTAATTTCTATTACTACCGTCAACGTTGAACGGCTTTGCACATAATATGCTCGTATCAATATTATTTGGGATGCGGAAGCTGAATTTTATTATTTGTCAATGTGCCATGCCACGGTGGCTGGTCGCGGGCGGGAAGATCCATCACAAGACAAGGGATCGATTCTCGTTTGTCAACAATGAACAAATAAAATAAAACTTTTAAAATTTGCCGTTTTATATTTCCATGCACTTGACAGTTACGCCCGTGCCGAATACATTTTTTTTTTTATTTCGTCTTGTCTTCCGCTTGATAAATGGCGTATTTCATTTGCAAGCTGCACTTAAGAAATACGCGTAATATGCAAAATATTTTCGGATATTTTTTGATCAATGGTGATGATTTGAATACACTACAAAAGACATTCAAACAGTGAATTTATCTCTACGTAACTACTGTAACTAGGCAAGGACTTGTTTACAATAAATTTTACTTTGTTTTAACATCTTGAAACGTATTATCATTTTTATATTATTATAATAAATATTAAAAGTGCCCCAAACTAAAATGTGCCTGTGTGGTCGAGTGGTCAACATCGTAGGCTACCGCTACGGAGGACACGGGTTCGAATCCCAGTACGGGCAGTTTTATAAATTGATTTTTCAGTCGATATATGAATTTCTGTTCAAAGGCATGGATGTATGTGATGTCTTGAATTTCCCACCCATCCCATCCTATGAACGGGGCGTGTCGAGAGCGATTAGCTAACCACTAGTCCCTGTTCTAAGCCTTTTCCTTCTATTCCTACTCTCTTTGGAAAAAGAGAGGTTGAGCAACTGAGTAACAAGCAGTTCTTGTAGAAACACTTCTGTTGAGATAAAAACTCCATTAGGAGTCCATATGCTCTATATTGGGAGCGGACATGGTAAAAAAAATGTGACCTGCGACATGATTTTTTAATTTTTTTAAATGAAATTTGACCCACTTGCGAAAAAGGTTCGCCATGCCTGCCCTAGGGTAAACCGCATCAATCAAGTCAACATTGAAGCTAACTCTTCATTGTCTCTTGGATATTCGTCATCTTTGGTTGCCTGGTTTTGTAGTCATTTTTGATCGATTAAAGAGTTTGTATTCTGTAATGTTTTCATTGCTTTCCTACCCAAATCCCAATACCCATCCAAACCTTTTAAGACTAGGAAGAAGATAATTACTGTATTATCAAGTAATGCAGAACATATTAGTTGATAATTCTCGCGTTGATAAAAACCAGTCCTAATCTGTGAGTAATTATATTGAATTAGTAAAAAAAAAGAAGAAAATAATTGTCATATTTGAAGCGTATGAAAGTTATACATTTATTATTCCAACGTCAAAATACTATGTTCATGAAATTTCTTAAAAATATCTTAATTCAGTTCACTAATGTAACAGATGTGTTAATCTAAAATCGATTAAGAGAATGCGGACTAAAATTGTATTTGTTTTAATGTGAAAACGAACTTCATCCCTTCCGGAGGCTTAACGGGAGCTTTTTGGACCACCAGCTTATGACCGCCCACTGTCCATAAATCCATAAATCAAATGAACTATTATAAACATCTTCATCAAACCGTTAAATATTTTCTTCATCCATTTTTTACACTGTGGAGAGAACGTGGAAAACGAATCACGATCTATATTTATACACTACTTAAAGAATCAATTTTAATTCTGGTATTGGTTTTGGCAATCATATAATATAAGTGTAATCATAATGAAGAACTTTCTACTGTCTATATTTTTATACATTTCCTCTCCTATTATGGAGCATATGGTCTTCTAATAGAGGCATTTCAAAAGTTTTTCTACTAGAACTGATTTTTAACTTCTCTTTTTTCGAAGAGAGTAGGTATAGAAAATATAAGGCTAGGACAAGACTAGTGGTTAGTTAATCGCTCTCGCTAAGCACCTTTATTTGAAAATTATATTTTTAATACGTTTTTTTCGATAATCACAATGTATACAACTTGATACACGTTCTATCAAAAGGTTGTAAGCTTCACATGCCAAATGAGCATCTAAATTTAGGTTTTCAGTATGAAAAATGAAGGCTCTGTGAAAATTGCGACCAAGTAAAAGGACGTATTTTTTTTTCTCAAACAAAACAATATATTAAATGAATATTAGATCAAATAAATTAAACACCAGTTTATCAGTCTCCGTGTACTTCAAGGTTGAGCATATTTCATAATTTGCTTTTGGCTTAAAATTATCAAACATGTGTTGGTTACGTCTTTTTGGTTTTCCATCGTCGAATAGATTAAAATGATATCTCCAACTGCTTATCAATAATTCAGATTGAAAGTGAGTTTTGACTAAAATTAACTGTCATTAAAGATGAGTTGACACGAATACTCTGATTTGTGAGCATGAATTTATTTTTAACAATACCGAAAAACATTCCAGTTGCTCTGAAAATAAAAAAAAGCTACGAAATAGTAAAAAAAACACCCATCATTTTATTCTTAATAAGCTCGATGTTTTTTAATTACTTAAAAATAAAAACATGAAGACGAATGCGTTTGCCACCGCCCTTGCAAGGAACGCCCACGTAGGTGGGCGGGAAAAAAGCTCTAATTCTATTCTTTAATATGTAATTTCAAATACTCTACTTCTGTATGATTTATCTAATGAATATATCAACTCTCTAATGGCATTTTTTTGCTACAAGTCTCTCCGATAACAATTTATATTTGCAGAGAATTAGTGCATTATAAATGAATTCTGCTTTTTCGTTTAATTTAATTATTAATGTCGAGTTTTTTTAAAACATTATTGAGAAACTGAAATGTTTATATGTCATTAAAAATGTAAAGCAATACATTTAATCAAGTTTCTATATTATGTTTTCATTTTGTTAATTACTTCCGCTAATTTTAATTTACGTAGTTTATTACAGTTCATATCCTATATGAAATATATTATTATATTTGTACGTAAATAGATTAACAGTTTGTTTTTTGATGAATTTCTCTCACTAATATTATCTACTAAGGATCTAAATCTTCAGAATCTGCTCCGAGACGTTGGAGATGACAACAATTTTTGTTTCAATATCTATATTTGATTATATTTATTACCCTTGAAGGAAGACGAGGTCTTGGAAACTCGTGACTCCACTGGATGAATGGAGTGGCACAGGACCTGCGAGTACTGGAGGTCAGTGACTGTTCGCCATGAGCTCTAGTGCCAATAAGAAGAAAGAGATCTATATTTGATTTTTTTAGTATTACAAGATCTTCAACTCTTTTCACTCTGACTATCGTTACTAGCTTTTTATAATAGATGTGAGTCACATGTTGATAAAATAATATAAGAATATTAAAAATATTTATTTGTGTTTTGTATTCAAATAAAATGGCCCAAACGAAACCTGTAGCTTTGATACAATGAAAGCTGTAATTGTAAACCCTTATATTTAATTTTAATAGGATATGAAAGTTTTATTAATATTATTATAAACAATAAATTGAATGCAAATATGAAGAGTATCTAAGAGTGCAGCGGAACAATCTCTTCAGGATGTTGGTTAATTTAGTTTGGGATATCCACACAATAATACCGTTACGTTGATTTTATATTGTTTTCCAATTTCCGGCCTGATTCTACAAAGTCCCGTTAGTGCATTGTGACAATCGGGCTTAGATAACCTCACAAACCTACTTTAAGTTACCTGGAATCAAATTAGATACGTTGATCCTTCGAAATTGCTTCATTCAATTTAAAGTTGTTTTAGGATATTTCAATTTCGTACAATATACCCTCCCAAGAAAGGTGATTGACAGGAATCTCATATATGCAGTATAATATAACCATAAAAATATTTATTAGATGATATTCATTGATACAACTCGAATGAAGGTATATAAATGTAATATAAATAAATATTGTATGTTTACAATGACGGTATTATAACAAACTATTTTAAATTTGACTACTGGAATTTAACCGACAAAAAATATGTTATACCTTACTTAATAGAAACCAAATATCGTCGACCTTTGTGGCTAAGAGCTTTTCTCTTGCAATCAGAATGCCCTAGTAGGGTGAATATTAAATTTAGATATAGATTTTTTATATTTAAATTTGATATCTTAGTTTTTGAAAAATTCTCATCGAGCTAATGCAGTTCAACTGATGTTGACAATGCTCGCAATGAGCGATACCGGTCCTGACCTTTTAAATATAGTGGAATTAAGTACAAAGGAATATTGTGTTTTTAATATTAAACAATAATATTATCATGCATAAGTTCAAAATCTTAATCTTAATTAAAATCTTAAAGATTAATAATAACACAAAAATGATAACGTTTAAACAGTTATACCTTAACTTCAGTACACTGACATAGTGATAAGGGTAGCTAACTATAAATTATTATTTCTGTAAATGAATATGCAGTCGAATACAATAAATAGTGTGATAAATATAAATGAAATCGAAAATTGTGAACTTCTTATCTTCCATACATCACAAAATGTCAACGCAGTATAATATGATCAGGTATCAAATATCTTACCGTAAAATATCATAAGCTGAGAGAAGGGATGATTTTATTGTCTTTTAAAAGGATGTTTTTTGTGTTATTTTTATTTTTTCTCACGTTGATACAAAAAAGCAGTCGTAAATTTTGATTTTTATGTGCATGCGGTTATCTATATACTATCGTAATATTATCTATAGAATTAATTTTACATCATTTTGGAATTATAATTTTAACAATACATCATATTAAAAACGTATTCTTATGACAATATTTTTTTGCATAAAAATAAATGTTGTATTTTCTTAATATCAATGAAATAATTTTAAAACCTATGGGCCTCTAGTTCAACACTTTGTTTTTGACAAAGATTCGTTGATAATCAGTTGCTCGTCATAACATGGATATTAAGAACGATCTTGTTGCTTAGCCAATCGCTCCACTACGATACATTTTCATTAATGAATCTTTCAAGTTGAGTATCATAGATACATTTCTCGTCCTAACATCTTCCTTAAAGGTAAGTAGAAAACTTACAGTAAAAAAGTTGACAATATAAAGTTATGGTAACAGTAAGTCTGCAGATTGTATATTGTAAATTAATGTTATGTTATATGAAAACTATCATTATACTACCCATCTTTGCTCGAGATTTTCAATGCTTAATGTTATATAAAATACTTCTAATCCCTAGTTGATTATCGGCGATTAATAACAATGTTAAGAGATACTTCACTCATGACATTCCCAAATACAGATGTTCATGCGAGTCACATTCAAGCCCACGATTGACCTGGCGCTTATTATGATAATAAGTACAAATGTAAGTCGAAGAAATTGCAATCGCTTGAATGAAAATAGCAAGTCAGTCGAAACGAAAAGACTCTTTAGAAAGAGGACGTATTCGCTTTCAAATGGTAAAGATAACGATATAACGTTATTAATTTAACGTTGAAAGTTGGAAATAGCAAAGTCGACCTAGAAATGGTAGCCAAAATGACGTGTGAAAATTTCAGCTCGCTGCTTTTTATCATTCGGAAGGAGTTCGTGTGACGGAAAGATAATCAGACTTTCTGTTTTATTTTATGGATTATATAAGACATTGATCGAATTTTTTTATTTTTTGTTTGATCAAAGAAACTATAAACAAATATCTATAATATTACAGGTTTAACATAAAACAATACCTCGATGTTGAATAAAAACACCTGCTCTTGCCTTAAAGTTTAAGTTTACCTACCCTAAAAAAGAAACATCGCTCGAAACTCCCTTCCGTTCCTTATTCAAATCGGTCGACTGTTTTTTTTTTGTGCTGTAAATTTACGTTTTATATTTTTTGTTGTTGTTGATTTTGTTGACATTTTAACAAATTTGTATTTTTTATCTGTTAAAAGCCGCGAAGATCACCGGTTACAGTGGCATCTTTCGTGTTTATTACTCTTTTAACATCACTGCAGTGGCTTACTTTATATTTATATACATAAGTGTTAACATCGAATTAATTATATCATAGAAATGTCACAATGGTTCGTAATACAACAAATCTTAGCGATTAATCACAGTATGATTACATTTATACAGTGTTTGGTGTTTGACTTATTCTTAATGAAGATATTTTCAGTTTGCTATGTCGTTCCTTCTTTGAGCTATAAGACAAATAAAATCATCATTCTAATTCCGGGTGATGGTATATATACCTTAACGAAAAAATATACATATGATATAAAAGAAAAAAATAAGCAACGGGATCAATTTCGGTAGGCTTGTACATACTTTCAGCTGATAAACTTTCAACGATAACTGAATAATGAGTATTATTAATGTATTTCGTAGTCTCAAATGATTGCCAGGAGTACTCTAGGAGCAGTACTGTCAGATATGTAATTCATGCTTTCGAAATGTCTTCAAACTTTCTCTTCGGGGAGGGTCTGCGTAAAAATTCACCCAGCTTGCTACCAGGCCGGTCTAGGTTCGATTTCCGGTAAGATCAACGTCAAATTGAAATAATAAAAATAAATTGAGACTAACGACATGGGTGTTTGAGATGTCAATTTATCTCGAGTTGATCTCGAGAGACTTAAAAATGAAATTATTATTGAGTTTTTCTCGTATGATCTTTCAAAATATTTGACGCATTTTTACTAGCTGTAATGCCAAAAAGAAAAAAAAGAAAAATGATAATTGTTCTCTCGAAGTCCCAATCTTAAGATCAGGCAGATTGTATTGTTCTTATTTTTTTAAGAAAAAATATTATAAGTCAAACATTTTTTTTTTAATAAAATATATTTACACCACTGTTGTCCGGACATATTATCTTGTGAACGATCTGTAGATTTTTAGGGTTATTTTAATTTAATCGTGTGAAAACACAATCTAAAAAAATGTATCAATTCGAATATTTGTGTGATTTGTTATTTTAGATATTAAAAGTTTTTTTGTTATAAATACGAGTAATAATTTAACAACAGTAATAAATTTCAAATTAAATAGAAAATAAAATCAATTTCAAATTTGCGATTCGCTCCTTACTTCCGCGATTATGTAATGAATCGATTAACTGACGTAAAAGGGAAGAGCATCGTATAAATACAAATATTAATTTCCAATTTGTTCTTTGAAAAGTATCGTATATCAATCTTAACCAATAATCATTCAAATTTTAAAATAACTGCGCGTTCATATTATTAACAGATAGATATTAATTTGAAATGTATCGTGGGTGTCGGAGGATCGTTATCTTGACATGATAAATAACATATCTACTTGAATCAGCAACGTTATTTGGGAGTGAGTGATCCGCTAATACAAAGTCAATTCATGCATCCATCAATAATAAAAATCGAAAATGAATTATATATTATTATTTTCACATATCTTCTGATGCCAATTCGTTGAACAAGCACAGTTACAATAATTAAATAGTTTTATGAAGAATTCTAAAAGTATATAATATTTTTTATTAATTTTTTCACTCGATCACACAGGCGGCTAAATTTCAATTACGGTAACGATATTTTTTAGATATATAAAACACTCTTGATAATTAATTAAGAAGATTCATGCAAAACGCTATATTTTTAGAGTGTATTAAAAAATATTGCGCATTGTTTGTTGAGTCTATGGTGCAGCGTTTAGCGTTGTTGGCTTCCGTGCCGGATCTCACGGGTTCGAGTCTCTGTACGAACAGAATTTTTTCGATCGATTTTTGTTCGAAGGTATAGGTGCTTATGATGCGTAAAATAATCCTTCCCACTCTACCGATCCTTCAATAACTAAGCGTAGCGAGAGCGATTAGTTATCTACTAGTACTCTCATATCCTTATCCTTCTACCCCTACTACTCTCTCTGAAAAATAGAGGTTAAGTGACTGAGTAACAAGCAGTTCTTGCAGAAAAACTTGTGTAGAGATACCTTCATTAAGAAGCCATATGTTCCAAATTAGAAGCGGGCATAGATATAGAAATAAAAATTAGTATGTTACCTACTTCAAAAGTATTGCTTGTTGCTTAAAGTTTATGTGGCTTCATCTTATGCTGTTCAGAGTGCGGCTCTTTAATTTATTATTATGGATTCTATCGATTTATTTTTGTAATTTTATAGAATATTCTATAAATATTGAAATGCGTTAAGTTTTTTTTGGATTGAATAATAGATTTATTACTATTTTTGTATACCTATTTATATATAAAAAATCTGAACTTCTATTCACTTTATAAGAGTTTAAAGTTCGTTTTTAAATATGAAATAGGTAAGCAAATACAACATAAATACTACGTGTATAGCTACAACAAATCTGTAGATAGTTACAGTTGAGTGATAGAATTGCCACATCTTAAAAATGTTATTCGGCCGTAATATTCTTTTTGTCTGAAATTCAATGCTCCCAACCCAGTCCTTTTCAAAAAGTTTGTAAACTCAACTCATTTTCAACAAAATAACTGCAATTTTTATTCCCCAAATTTTATTTTTAATTAATCATAATAGTTAATCGAGTAAAACTGATATCTACTGTACGATGCTAATAATACACTTTGTCTGAAGATGCTATTCAAATTAGTGAAGCACGTTTCGTATGAATGGAATTACAAATCACCTTTAAGGTCTTCTCAATCAATTCTTGATGAAAAAGCAATATATTTAAAGAAAAACACGTTTTCTACTAATCCCACATTTTTAATAAAGGTTTGGATTGGTCTGACAGAAACTGGTTAGTAGATAATGCTCACGATAGTGGCGGATTATCGTATAAGCAAATTAGGCGCGCGCTTGGGGCCTCAAAAATAGCTTATATTATATAAGCCATATACTTTTTGTTCAGATTTTTGTATAGTTTTACTATTTCACTTAAAATTTTCTGACGTTTTTATGTTATCCTCTGAAACAGAGCCTTAAAAATTTATTGCGCCTGGGGTCTCTCATGTGCTTAATCCGTCACCGGTTCATGATGAGCGTAACCGTTAATGAGCCTTGACAAGCAACAGTAATGATAAAATTACTTTTTAACTATACGATTAAGTTTTTGTCAGATGGAAAAATACAATATGTTGAGAAGAACTGTGTTGCGCCCAGCGCCAGTAATGTTTCTAACTATATCAAATAGTAATCACGACTTTAGAATCGTTTCTACAAAAAATGAATTCTGTTGATTCATAAAACACATTGTTTTTTTCTACAATGTTTCATTTTTATATCATATAAGTATAGTTAAGCGCATGTCGACGGTATAAAAAAAGCCAAATATTTTCTGTCTGTCTGTGTTGATTTATTCGAAGATAATTCATTATTATTTATTCATTGATAAGCTTATGTAAAATTGCATTCCTGATTTAATGAATTAGAAATTAAATAAAATGGATATATAATTCTACCGAGAATATTCCAAAATATGCATTAAAACATGTATCTACGTGAACTTGTATGTAAATGTATGGAATATGTAAAACTCCAAAGGAATATCATTCAGACATGTTGGCAGCATTCCCATGGGTAATACCATTGAGAGGTTTGTAGAAACACTTTAAGCTCAAGATCATTTTTACCTAGTCTAACCTCAAATAATAGTTTCAAACATAATCTTTAATTTTTAACTTCTTCCGAATTGCCATTGTTAAGCTTTTCGCTGTTTTAGGTTTTGTCACTGTATTTTACCATGTTATTTATTTTGTCGGGTCCTATGGCGCAGCGGTTAGCGTTGCTGACTTCCGTGCCGGATCTCACGGGGTCGAGTCCCAGTACGAACAGCATTTTTTGATCGATTTATCGATTCCTGTTCGAAGGCATGTGTGTTTGCTATGTCTGAATTTCCTTCCCACCCTTCCTATCTATTGATCACTGGGCGTAGCGAGAGCGATTAGTTAACCACTAGTCCTGACCTAACCTTATCCTTCTATCCCTACTTTCTTTTGAAAAGAGAGGTTGAGCGACTGAGTAACGAACAGTTTTCGTAGAAAAAATCTGTTGAGATACCTTCATTATGAGGCCATATGCTCCACATTGGGAAAAGACATGGATTTTAAAAAAAAATATGTAAATGTCGCCAATTCACCATGCATTTGACAGATATGATAAAAATAAAAATACAGTAGTTACATAATATAAGAAAACAATATGTTTTGTGCGGTTACCGTAATATTGAATGAACACCACTATCACGAGGGCAAGTGCATGGCAGGTTCACACAGCCACCGCGAGTCGCTTCGGAGTAGCAGAAAGTATACAAGTAAGTCGGAGCAGATTCGCGTGATCTCTGTGAATCCCGAAGCTAATCTCTAATTGGTCGTTCAATAATTGAAACAAAGTGGACGACCGAAATTATTTCATCATCTTCGCATTGTTTATTTATATTCATTTACTAAGCATCAGAATTCATACTTTACAAACTCCAATAAAAATTAAACCAAAATGAAAAAAAAACACACACAAAAACTAATTCAAATATTAAGCTTTCTTTGTCGTTGCAATTTTAATGATTTATTTTACCCTCAAATTATTTGTATTTTTTTCTGATTTCTTAAGTCGAAGCTGATAGTGAAATTCAATGCGCATATTTCGTAGAGCCTCATTGAGTTGTAAAATAAGAGTAGAGTATTTTACTTTTAAAAAAATCATTTGATACAGTTGATAGTTGTTTCAATGTCAAAATATCGTCATATAATAGTCTATATTGCTTTTTTACCATAATAAAAAAATATCTAAATATTTAAGCAGGTAGTATTGTTCTCTATTGATTAGTAAATAATGTTGATCCCTTTAACATGCATGTTTTGTAAAGCTCAATCATTGTAAGAATATACAAACCAGCTAATCAAACAATTCATATAAAATATGTATTAAGCATAATTGTGTTTAATATATGCGCACATCAGATATTCATTTTTTTTTTAAATTATTATACAAACAGTGGATACAATAAGAAAAGTTTTAATATAATGTGCAATTTTAAATAAGCATAGACAATTTATTAGTGAATCATTAATACACAATCTATCATATCATCAATATAATACTTGGCAAACTTAAGTATTGGATTTATATTTACACTATGACTATTAAGTATGACTGCGAAAAATTAAAGATTGTTAAAATTATCAACTCCTGTCCGGTTATGGATATGACACAAAAATAAATAAAAGGGTTTTTTTTATATAAATATTATATAAGAGTGATGAACAATATCGTATCATTTCACTCAATGGCAACTTAAAGTGATACTAGACAGTAGATTAATTGAATTGGAATTTACTTGATAGAGCTCCATTGTAATAAGATGAAAAAATAACAAACTATTTAAGTTCTACAAATATTATTTTTTAATTTAGTTGAAGTCTTCTTCGGCGTATAACTATCATAACTATGTTTAAGCTTAAATTATCTATACATTATGTATACTAGCAGAAATACACAACATATTTTTTAAATCACTCTAACATTCTCGTTTAAATTAAAAATTATAGTTTTATATTTATTAACTTGACTTCAGTGTTTCTTATAACAAAAACGAATATGGGTTTATTCAAAGTAAATTAGTTTATAAGTAAAATAATGTTTGTAGAACTAAAATACTCTGTTATACTAAAATACTCTGTTATATGCCATGGAGATAATAAAATATGACCATCAAAAAATAATTAAATACATAAATGACCTCTCTATAATTTTAAATATTGTATATTATTGTTTATGGAAAAACCACTTATCAAAATTTATCTATACAGGATATATATACAGAATCAGCTTTGTTCTGGAATATAGTACATGAAAATTAATTTCTCCATAGTATATTCATATGATCTTTATTCAACAAATTCAATATTGAAACAAGTGATATATTTAAAAAATTAACTAATTACAATCTGATGATGAAAAGTTCAATAGAAAATATTTGCTTTTACTTTAAATTCGATACAGAATGAATTCTTTTGTGACAATGTGACATTTTCATTACCTTTAGATTTATTTCAATATACTGTAGACATGAGTTATAGGTTAATAAAACTAAGTCAACAAAATGATGGAAGTTTTGGTTAATCATCAAACAATGTTTTCATACTGGGAAGAGATTTTTTTGGATTCTAAATTTTGATTTTTTTTTCTAAATGAGAATTCTACCATTCTTATATATTATCTAGTAAGATTGTGGAGGACTGTGTAACTGATTTTATAGATCTCAGATAATAGAGAAAAAAAAACTCACCTTAATGCAAGTAAATTATATTACGGAGATTTTTTTATACAGCTAGCAAGAGCAGTGCCTTACTTATTTATACTTAACGATAATTATTTTTAGCGGTCAATATATTATAGTTCGCTACCGTACGCGAGTTGAATTACCCGCCCTCACTGACACGACTTTACAGTTTTTGTGATGCCCATAAATTTTCTTTTCATATAAGAAATTAGCGGTCAAGAATTAAATGCACTTCAATTCAGTGATGGGTTCTCTAGCAATTATGACTGATTCAAAGTCAATCATTTTTATCATAATCTTCACGGGCACTATAACTCAATATGCAACACGACCTGTCTCTCCATAAAGTTTCTCAGCAGCGATCATTTTGTTTTGTTTCTGTACGTGAGAAATTTATTATTAAAATTTACAAAATTTGGGGAAACACTTAACATTTATATTTAAAATATTTAATTTAAAGATCTTTAATGAATCTATTTCATGGTAGATTCAAAATTTATAAGCTAATTATATAACCATTATAACACAAAATAATTTAGTTATAAAGAAACACAATCAAAAATAATAGTAGTTTGCAAAGAATTAAAATGAATTTAGTTTCAATTTTAATGCCAGAGAAATTTGGATAATGTTTTTGGATTTCCACTGATAATAAAGAAATATTCGATTTAACATATTTGAAGTAACGATTTTAAGTTAAGAAAGAATTTGTTAAATGCTTTTTTTAATTCGTATTCCCAATTAATTCTTAGTGTACCATTTAAATCAGTGGATTTTCCAATCGATTATCCACATAGAGAAGGACCGGTAGTGGCTAGGAAGGGCTCGCGCGAGCACTTAGTTAAATTTTACTTAAGCCGGCGAGCACCTTATTAAACTAAGAAAAAAAAACAACATTCTTAGATCTATTCAGGATCTTATTGCAATATTTGAAAATTATATCTTATCTGCAACCGTTTAAGTATAATGTTTGAAACATTGATTTTCAGCGAAAAAAGGTACACAAATATTTCTGAGTTAGCTAGGCATTTGTAATTATTGTGTATAATTGTATGAGTTATAAAATAATCCACCACTTCTCCAGACAACCGCGAATAGCTTTGATATTAAAATAGGCCATTCTTAGCGTATTGGCACCCCCCCGCTGTACCCACAATTTGTAATATCGATAATGTATCTTTTTCCTATTCAATATGCATGCATTCTATTTTTCTAATAAATCTAATGTGTACACGATAAAGTCTAAAAATGCTTTTTAATAAAGAGAAACATTAAAACGAAAATTGCTGCCGAATAAATCGAGATTATACTCGCTTAAGTCTCTGATGATAAAGCAAGATAAAACCGCCGTTATTGTTTTATCTTGTTGCACTATTATAATACTAAACAGACATTGGCACTTAAGCTAATACACCTCACTAAATCACCTAATATTTCACATGATTCTCATTAAAAAGTAATATTTTTTTGTTACCGTTACGGGGTACGAGTGCTCCAATGCTATTAGGTGCACAATAATATTCCTCGTTTGATGTCAAAGTGCTGATCGATTAAATCGCTGTTTGCCGCATTCGTGAAGCATATGCTACGCGAATCAAACCATTTTTTTGTTCACAACTACCTGTTGGATTACCGTAGTAGAACAATTTGTAGCCTATTATTAATTGGCTAATTAGCTTCAAAGCTTTTTCACATTTTACGGTATAGTATCAAAGGTTAGCACTGTTATTTGGTAACGTCGAGAGCTTATTCAATTATTTTTAAATGAAGTTGCTTGTAACGAGAACAGGATTTAAGGAGGTTGCTCATCTATCATAAAGTGTAGGAATAACAGTATGAGATGAAGAAAGGATTAAGAGTATGCAAACACTAGTTTAAAGAATGGAAAAGTAGTAGGTGGAAACGATTTATTAGATAACATAATCGACGTAAATACATTTTCATACAAAAACATAAACCATTTTAAGGATAAGTAAAGCAGATGCTAAATTTAAAATATTTAAATTATATACATTAATACAAGTTTCGTCACTAACACCCCGGGTTTCGCCTTTCGGCATCTTAAGGCGTTCAAGTATACGGATGAACTTGAATTGACGTTTAGTAAATAAATGTATCACTAATATTAAAGCTATTAAATGATATAACATAGGAATGCCTACAGATTTGAATGATGAATATTTTCAAGAATTATATTTATTTTGTTTGCTGGAAAGTTTATAATTATTTTGACTTACATATAGGATACAAAAGTGGGGAATTTGGCAGATTTACCTGCTCAATTAAAACGGGTATACTACTCAACTGTGCGCTATTAATTTCTAAAATTTGTTGGTAAAATAATTTATGTTCACCCGTGTTTAGGTATGGTATTTTAAACCCTTCATCTGCGTTGAACTAGTGGTTCTCCGGCATCAAGTGGTTGGCAAAATTCAGCATGTCTTTTTTAATCTAAATGCGGCCATGTGTTCTGAAATTCGAGTTTTAAGATTCGTTCTGTTTTTCCGATGTATAAATTTGTGCAACAAAAACATTGCAGTCCATAAATCCCAGATCCAGTTCCACATCTGGGATACACGTAAAACTACCACCGACACTACAAGCTCCTTAATCAAGTAGTTTTGTTGTCGTTGTCTTTAGGCTTCAGTAAAATATTTCAGAGTCAATGTGCCTCACACTGGGAACTAACGTGGTAAAAATAAATATCTTACAACTTTGAATGCTGTTACAACATTACGCGTTGGGCAAAGCATTCTTGGGATTCTACATAAATTCGTGCTACCAATTTATGTAATTATTTTTTATCAAGTAAATAAATGCCAATAAGTTTAAATGTTGATGGAAAAATCAATGACCTATGAAACTATTCTTGACCACTCAACAAGAAGAAAGCCCATTGGGTGTGGGTAGGGATTGCGTACTGACGTTTATATCAATACCGATGCTTCGGTATATTATATTGAATCCTTGTTTTGAAATATCAATCAGTATTAGAAAATAGCTACCAGTTTAGCGCAAAAAATGATCAAATAAAGCATACAATAATGGCTTATTGGGAACGCAATCACAATAACTTTTTCGTGTTTATGCAGATATAATAATAGTACAGTAACTATATAAGTATTATGATATATATACGTAAAATAAAATATAGATTATTCTACAAGCATCTCAATTCGAAATCAGAAACTGTGCATGATTATAAATTGTGTAGAAATTAGTGAAATCATTACAAATACAGTAACTAAGTGAGGTAGATGAAAACGGTGCTTTCAGACAACTCGCATATTTATTGTGAACTTCTTTTATAGAGAGATAGTCGGACAAATCCATCATTTTACTTTATATCATTATCATTGTGTACTTGCCTGCTTGTCTCGCTGAATATGTCTACGTATTTGCTTGCTGACACTCAATGCATTGTCAGCACTCATTCTATTAAATTATTGCAAATATTACCTCTACTTGCCACAATATTAATATATGTATGCACACACAGAAAACATAAAAATTATTCCCAAACATTACTTTACATGATTCAAATTAACAGAAAACAAATATGACACATTTGACATATAAAAAAGTTTCCATACATGCCATCTTCTCCGTTATGGTAAATATAGCACATTATCATATTATTTGCTAACGTTTTTGTATTGGGTTAAATATATTTGTTTTTTGGGAAACGAGTTTAAGGAAAATGTGTGTATTGAAGATTTGAATTCTTTACATCGAAAATTTTAAAACTGACAAATGTTGAGATATGTGTTTGTAGAAAATAAACGACAATTCAATAGGATATTTTAAATTTTGATATAAATGATAAAGCAATATATATATTAAGAAAACTGGTATTAGTTTATTGCATTCGATCCGCCACAGTGACACGTTAGAGAAGACTAATTTCTTCATACGCTTGTAAAATACAACATGTAAAATCCAATGACACGTTATTTGATTCCGCATTGAGTTAAATTTTAAGATAAAATAAATTGTGTCGAATGTTTTATTGACCTATTATTATTTTTACAATTGACTGGTGTTTTTGTTTTATGACAATTCTTTTATCCTCATCATCTCTAAAATTAATTAAATTTGTTGATTAAAAAATAAGTTTTATTAAATGAACTGAATACCGTTTCGTATGCTCCATATATTTGAGTGAAGCATGGATGAACGTGTGAAACGGTACAAATGGTACGATACAATTTAATACACTAATATTTAAAAAAATACATATTATTCGTAATTAACATAATTAATAAAAGCTTTAAGAAAATCTTTTTGCTCTTCATAAAGAGCTTTAATATACAAAATAAAAAAAGCAATGTAATTAATTATTACAGTCATTCATTGCGAGATCAGATCGAAACTTTCACACGACGCCGAAACACCGCGCGACGTGTCTGCCTTTTTTCCACCTGTTAAATTATCAAAAGCTATTTCGGCCAATAATCATAATCAAAGTCTGTTTTATCCCCACTTGCTCTATAATATTATATTGTATGTACGTTCGCAATATCCATAGATCATTAAGCAGGCGATAGACAGAAGTGCGTTCGTTGATCTGGGATTCGACGGTCATTACTTATCGAAGAAGAGTGCCGCCCGATTAAAAACCGTACGGCGGTGACTGAATACATCACATTACTGACGAGTAACGCAATATTTTTTTTTATTAGTATCTAATTTGAATATTAGTAGTATTAAACCTTTAATCTTACTGTCAAATGAGAATGCGCACTCTTTGCTACGTACAATGGAAGACAGAGTTGCGTAAAAAAAAATAATCAACAATATTACGAATCTCTTTCAGAAGATTTTATTGCATTCCATTTTAAATAAAACACAGTCGACTTAATGTTGTTTATGAAGTATTAATGAAAACACTATAAACCATTGTACTTATTTCCACTTTTATTTACCAATGTCAGGACCGCTTTCGCGTATGGCGAGCATTGTCAACTGATTGAAAGTCTAAGATCATTACATGTGTTTGTAAGTCCATTGATTCCATAACGCATTTTCGATCAAGAAACAGAGGTAAATAAGGAGGAAACATTCAAAAAGTGATTTATCACACAAAAACATAGCTCAAGAATGGAAATCATGATTTGAGTGTTGGAAAAATCACGGTTTGCTTGAATGTGCCAGCAAAAACCTTTTTTGAACATTAATTGTGATTTTTATTCATAAATTTTATTATCGACTATCAGAACTGATATTAAACGGCATTTTTCAAAATTTATGACATCAGTTTTTGAAAGTTTGCTCCTCAAAAATGTCCTCATTTCAGGGTGTTTACTATAAATACTTGGTAGAGAGCTACTTTATCAACAAAAAAAAACAATTGATAATGCTTGTCATTAGTGAATCCGGTCCTGATCATTTAAAATAAAAGTGAAATGTTTTCTTCGTGTTTTTGCGCCAATCCAGAGCTATCATTGACTGAACATTAACTTAAGACCATGTTTATTTTATCTTTTAAGGTGCCCACTATCAATGCTTGGCAGAATGACATTGTGTTAAGAAACACTTTCCACATTATTTATTTTGAATAATGACCGTTTTTGCCATCAGCAGTTGACAATACTCGCCCTAAGAAAACCCAGTTCTGAGGTGAAACAAATAATGTTCAATAAGTACAAAAGTGTTTTATTTTTCCAAATTGATCATGGTACTGACAATATATTATTGTTATTTTCAAAGTGACTTTAAATTATGTAAAAAAAAAATTGGCTACAAAATATTTTAACAATTAAGTTAAAACAGGAATGAAATATTTAATCAACACAAACACACGTTCATTCTAACGTCATGCATTTTAATTTATTATTATATGCATACACTTTCTATGGTCTACAGGCCCTAAAATAGTCTGTAATTGATTGAGTAATGGATAGTAAAAATTGTAAGGCGGTTGGTAATAAACTTTTCCATGTATCGTTGTACTCTCTGATTATTAGTTGATTCAAGTCCAGTTCCACTACACATCATTCTGATTCACATATGCATCGGTAATGGTTGTGAATAATTTTAACATGGGAAACTTTTCAGTTATTAACTGTTTTAAGCAACATTTATATCGTACTGCATATTTCACTAAATTTTTTGTGCTTGTAATTAAATTTTGTTATGAAGAGAAAAACTGTGATTAATATGAATAGTCACTTTAATTACAAAGCCCTGGCCTTGATGATCTTATTTTTTACATTCAAATTAATTTAGTAGTAGTCTCTAATGAATATGTGCGCTATTAAAATTGAATATCGTTCGGTTTTGGAGAAAATGCTACATCTTTTAATTAAACTGTTCAATCTTAACAGAATTATATTGAAATTTACTGTTGAAATGATGCCAAAATAACTCTAAGTAAAAATAAATTCAATGAGTCAAATTAATTTACTTTGTTCGGCCTACGAAAACAAAAAAAAACAGTAGAATATATAAATGAACACACGAATTACATATAATTTTAAGCGAATATGAGACAGTTGATATTGCATCAAATACAAAAAAAACATTTTCCCATCACTTACTATACGCAATTAATTTAATTGAAATTTCAAGTTCCTTCGATTGAACGGATTCTGTTAGATTATCAGTTAAGGACAACCTATTTAAAATATGACAGCAACAAGATGACAAAATACAATATTAAATTTGACAATATTTAGAAGAATGTTTTTACTCCAAAATTTTCGCCTATATGTCGCCTGCTGTAGCCCAGTTGGTTATAGCTTGCTCTACCGATCACACAGGTCTGGGTTTGATTCCCGGTCAGTTCAAAGTGAATTTGATATCTATTCAATTCAAAGTTGCGATCGAAGACTGGGTGTTTGTGATGTAAATCAACATTATTTCCTTTCCTCTCATCCTTCTGATCCTTTAATAACTGGGTGTAGCGATAGCGATTAGTCAACCACTTATCCTGTTCTAGCCTTATCCTTCTTTCCCTACTACTCACTTTGAAAAAAGTGAGGTTGAGCGACTGAGTAACAAACAGTTCTCGTAGAAAAAACTTCTGTTAAGATACTTTCATTAGGAGGCCATATGCTCCACATTGGGAGCGGACATGAATAAAAAAACTATAAGTTTTACTGTATTTTACAAATGGTAACTATCGTTCATTATAATAAAGTAGAACTAGGCTGAAAAAATGTGTTTTATTTTTCAATAATGCCTATTCAGTACATATTCATCAAATATTGTCAGTGATATATAATAATGAACATAATAGGAAATTGAAGCCCACACTTTTCAATAACATGCCCAACATCATACTTTAAGCACATTTAATGGATACATGTATTCAGCGGTGGGCTGCCAATACGTTAAAAAGGGGCTCGCTTAATATCAAAGCAATTTATCACTCATATGCAATACTTAAATACGCAAACGATTGTTACTTAATACACTTATAATATGCAACAATACGCAGTTTACTATAAACTAATCAATGTAAATGGTTAAAAATGTACTACCGTGTATGCTGGAAGCTGTCGTAGATAATATATATAAGTCAGAAATTGCAGTTATGTACCAATTTGATCTGAGAATAGTGTTTCCCTTAATTTAACAAGGGGCTCGCCAGCCGTGGTAAAATCTAACAAGGGGCTCGCGCGAGTCCCTCCGAGCCCCTTCCAGCCCACCCCTGCATGTATTGATTGAAATCTTCTCAAAATATCTTTAGTCTTTATATTTTTTGATTCTTAATAAAAAAAATAAGCAAAATATCGTTATTATAACTTTTATGTATGGATTCAACACGATAAAGCTTCGTTTTTGTCCAGTTATAAGTTCAAAGTAGTGTTTGATTATTGCGCTGTGAACGGAATCGTGCTTATTAAAGAGATTAATTAACGAGGAACTCATTACCTAACGATAGTCGTCTTTCAATATTAATTTTGTTTTATTCGGCAACACAAAGCTTTATTCAATGACCATACAAAAGGAATTCAAAATTAATATAGTATAACGTGATATTATAATTATTTTATGTTTCGCAAGTTCCAAATATATTCATTTTTTACCTTTAGTTGAGACAACTAACCAACTGGTATGAAAATAGAAATTTTCTTGTTAAGTACGTTAATTATTAAGATGAATATTATGTCTACATAGGACTTTTTACACGCTACGTTTTTCATATAATGAAGCTTTCAGGAGCTTAGAATTTGATTTGTTGAACACTATCAATTCAGTTGTATGTTATTGAGTATTTCACTAAAGCATGCAGCAAAATTAAATTCGTTGGAATACCGCAAAAATTTAATTACGTAAATAATTGTATAGTACAAAGGTGATACCATTTTTATTGGCTCCATTATACTGGTATGCAATTTCAATTGAATGTCAGAATCAAACGTAATATATATGTAACAGTTACCGTATGCACTAATTTAATGTAAAAATGAACAAGTCAATAAATACATTGTCCATTTTAGCCAGTAACGAATGGTTAACTCAACTATTTAACGGAGGTTTCGGCAGCCTGTTATTATACTAAGGGTTGCAAATATCCATTTCTTAATATGTAATTATGCACTCAAATCTGGAATTTGAAAGATATTCCTGATTTCAGAAATACGTATCATGTACACAAAAAATGAAACGATCTGACGATTTAAATATGCCGTTCAAGATTTTTGCGCACGTAGATACTTTTATATTTATGTATTTTGTAAAACATGTAAATTAACTTCAAAAGAGTTATCTCCTTCTATTGTAGTTTGAAAATCGCTTAAACGATGTCAACATTGGTGGAAGAATGTTTATTTAGAAAAATAAAATATAATTTTCACAATTTTAACTATATTATAATCTCATACAAATGAGACTGAATTCATTGTTTAGAAAAATTATCTTCAATCATAGTAAAATAAATGTTTAAGAGTGAGTGAACCTATAGCGGCACCTATAAATAAGAAAAAATGTTAAGTGACTCTAAAAAATAAAACACTCATTTGTACTAATTCCACATTTATTTACTATGATCAGGACCGGTTTTGCGCATGAAGAGCATTATTAAAGGATTTGTTTAAATAATATTAAGCGTTTACACAATGATAAACATTAATATTAGCTTTATCTTTTTTATTTTTTTCAGCTTTTAATGGACAGCTTCGTAATGTTAAAATAGCAACTGGCAAATAGAAAATAGTTGAATAAAAAAGTGTCTTTCAAAATTTTTCATTTCCTGGGATTGTTTTACCAGATACCAAAAACCAACGACTCACCGAGATCACAGGAAACTTGAGATAAATCCTCATCGCTACCGGTCAGATGAAATAATACATTAATTATGTTTGGGCGACGGTAAGCCAGAACTTTTTTCAGTGGTTGTCAATACGTCTCAGGTTATTTATTATTTCGTACAGACACTGAGTGCTAATTGCTTCTCTGTAATACTCATCACTAATGAGATTTAAATAATTTGTAAACAAAGTGAATATTTTTTTGGACACAACGTTCTTCATAGTAACAATACTGCTAATTTAATTGGTGTTGTACGCTTTGTAATAAAGCACATCGCCATCTTAATACTACAATTAGCTAACTATGATTTCATCACTGGTGGTAAAATTTGATTTAAAGTTATTTCATTAACACAAGCTTAGGCTATAATCATTTTTTTAAATAAAAATAATCAATGTAGTTCGGCATTATTCTTATTAGAAACAATTCAATTACGTTCAATTGAACATTTAAGAAGACAATGTGAGATAGAAATTATTAGCAATCTTAAAAATATTGAAAACCAATTGTAGCATGGAGATGGCGATATTAATTAAGTTTATTACATATTATGATTGCGTTAAAAGGACTGCACACTTTCGATATAAATTAAAAAAAACAGATAGCATCAAGAATTTTGACTTTTTTTTACAAATGTATCTTTTGTCTTTGCTATCATATTTTATCTTCGATTCAGATTATGGTAAACAAAACAAGTTTTAGCATAATAAACAAGTAAATTTAATATAAATCTAACGTTTTTTATGCTGTCAGTTTTTCTGATGGTGATTAAGGACTCTGATCGCAGCCAAGGGACCAGAAGATTTCGTACTCAATTCCTAGCAAGGTCAATTAATACATGTTTAATTTAGCGTTTGTTTTCTATAAAAATTCCCAAGTTGATGGCGAGCAACATCTCAAGCGATGTTAAGCTTCTACCTGTAATTTATTATGTAGAAAATTTTGAATAATTAAAAAAAACATTTCCTTAAACCGATTAGTAATGTATGCGTTGTATTATAAATGTTTATATAATAAACCTTAAATTTAATAATACAAAACTCAAATATATTATTTGATAAAGAAGTTTGAAATTGCGAACTGTCGTCCTGTTGCGCGTGCGTTCCGGGCGGTCAGTGCGGTATTCGTCTGACTACTCCTGTCCAGCCTCGTCAATCTTTCGCAGCCTCAGCGGGATTCGAACAGGGGCACGTATCATTAATAACGCTGTGACGAGCAGTCTCAATCACATGATTATTTTGTGTTTCTGGACGCACGCTCATCTGACCGCGAGTAAAATTGACCCTCGGAAAACACTGTGTTTACTATTTATCGCAGGGAAACATTATCGCTAACAAATCTATTGCGCATACTCCTATTGATATATATATGTATATTTAAATATTATTTTTTGTGTACTTACACGACTTAAAATCAAGCAAATTCAATTATGTAAACTTGACAAATTTTTATTTTGTTACTTTACATACTTGAATTATTTATATTAACTACTAAGATTGCTTCTTTAAAAACAATTGTCTTCATTTACCATAAAAGCCACTTTAAAAGTTGTCACCCGCTGTGGTTTAGTTGTTTAAAGCTTGCTCTTCTGGCCAGGCAAGTCTGGGTTCGAATCCCTGTAAGCTCAATGTCTAATTTGGATTTTTCAATTTAAATTTGACACCTAAGACGTGGTTGTTTGTGATGTCAATTTACATCGAGTTTTACGTATGATCTTTCTACTTTAAAATATTTGTGCGCATTGATATTAGCTGTAGTGTCAAATATATATTTTTTTAAATAAAACAAAATGAAAAAGTGTTAATGAACGCTCAGGTTAAATAATAATTTCAGATTTCGACTGAAGGTGCTTGGTGGAATTTCAATATTAAATTTGAATCTTTGAAATTATGTCACTTGAATGTTAGTTCAAGTTCATCCGTGTACATGAACGCCTGAAGATGCCGAAAGGAAAAACCCAGGTCGTTAGTGACAAAAATTGTTTGAATGTACATAATTTGAACGATTTAAATTTAAATAATAATTATTAAAACACAAATCTTTGCCGCGCCAAAATATAACTTGAACATTATTTAAAAAAATCATGTGTCAGCCAGGAGGCCGATAAGAATGCAAAAACAAAAAAAAATCTTTAAAAGTTATTGCACTTGATATAAAAAAATCTACACACAAGCAAGTACATAGATAATTGCAACTATTGATTAACAAACGCGAAGAGAAAACAAAAATACATTGCCTTTACTACATATTATATTTTAGTAATCATCTCTACTTACTTCCTCAATCAATCAAAATTAGTGATTCAAATTTGAAGCGTCCGAACTGAACCAAATTTTGATTTACATAAATAGACGTTTTTTATGTCGGATCTTATTAGCCGGTTTTTTTCCGCGGCTAAACTGTGCACGGTCATTTTTTGAAGATGCTCGCCGCATGCTTTTTCCGGTCAATATCTATCTGAACGGACTCTTATTATTTATAACTCTTTCGACATAATCACATATGAGTTTGCGGTAAACTTTAATAATTAATTTATTGATTTTGTGTTTAATAAACGTTCGCGCCTACTTGAATTTAGGAACTCGATTAAATATAACGGAGACATATTGAAGATTCTATGCCAAAATACAGTTTGTATAGACCGTTGACTATTTTTTGTAAAAGCATTTACATAAAATTATTTAATCATTGCCCCCCTTCGTCTGCTCAATGTATTATATATAATATGACATTATATATCATCACAGCAACAATTTCATAAAATTCTTAAATTGATTCTCTAATAGATTTCTATTTGAAGGCATGGATGTCTTTAGTGTTTAAAAAACCTCCTGAAGTGAGAGCTAAGCACCAGTTTTGCCTTAGTCCCATCCGTCTATCTATACTAACTCTATTAAAAAAGAGAGGTTGAGGAACTGAGTAACATGCAACTCTATTGGAAAGCTTTTGTTGAGATAAAGTTCATTAGCAGTCATTATGCTCCATATTGAGAGAGGGCATGGTTAAAAAATATAAAAATATATTTGCACATAAGTATTAAAAAAGCACAATACTCCTTTGTACTACTTTCACTTTATTTTAGCATGATCAGGGCTGGTTTCGCTCATGACGAGCATTATCAACTTGTAAGATATACAATTTAGCAGAGTTATTTATGCAAAACTGAAATAAAACACTGTAACAAGCAATTGGTATTTAAAAAATTCAATACCAATTGTTTATAAGACTTTTTTTATTTCATTTTGTTTTGTATAAATAACACTGATAAATTTTATTTCTTATTAGTTAATAATGTTTGGCATGAGTGAAACCAGTCCCATGATCTGGATAAAATAAAAGTGTAAGAAGTAGAAAGGAATATTGTGTTTTTTTTTAATATGATGCCTTTCCACCAAGTATTGACAGTGAGCACCCTAAAATTGGTAAGTGTGTAGTGACAAATTCTTCAACTTTTTATGAAGAAGCTTTTAAAATATATACATATTTTCCAACCGTTGAATTTAAGCATCAATAGACAGGCGTACCTCATAAAAGCAAAAGTTTTACATTAAACAACGATGTTTTTTTTAATGTATTGTATATGAACTTATACTTCTATAGTTGAATCAATCTCAAGCAGTGGCGGCCGGTCAATGTGACATTGGATAAATGCACCTTTTGTATATACAGGGGCGGTTATATTTCATGAAATAATATTGAAACATAACATTTATACCATTCACTCATTTTAAATTCTTCATGTCTAAAATAAAAATGTTCTAAAATATTTATTATAGAAAATAAAATACATGAAGAATTTAAAATTTGTGAATGGTATAAATATTATGTTTGAATATAATTTCATGAAATATAACCGCCCTTGCATATACAAGAGGTGCATTGATCCAATGCCACATTGACCGGCCGCCACTGATCTCAAGTAAGGGTGAGAATCATGGGATGGGGTTAGAAATTTTGTTGTATTAATCACTGTAATATCTACACCATGTTTTCAATGTTAGTTGAGTGTGTAAAAAAGAGTGAAAACATTCAAGACTTTCATAGTTTAAGATACTAAATAATTGACGTACGGGTAGCGCTGTGCAAACACATAAAAGCGGTAAAAAATCCTATATTGCTTATTGTTTTTCGAAACACTTAAGTCATAGTTAATAAATTAAATGTAATGTAATTAATAATAAATATCAGCTTAATTTATCCTAATTTACGTCAAAAAAAAAACCCAGATTGCTTATCGTTCTTCGAAACACTAGAATCATATTTAATAAGTGTAATATTGTAATTGTAATTTGAATTAAAATGTTAGAGTGAATAACATGATGCATTGTATATCTCTTCGGAGCCAGTATATAAAGCTGAGAAAAATGTAAGTTTAATCATATTTCAGACGATGGCAAAAGACGAAATAGCTATCAATTAATAAATATAAAAACTGTAGAACTAAATACGTTACTATTTTTAGCCTATTATAATGGAATTCTACCAAGTAAATGCCAAGTCGATCAATCAAGTAATTATTCCGCCACGGGATCAGCAAATATCTTTTTAATACAATATCTCCAACAGTTAAGTTGCTATACATATCATAGTAACGAATAGCTATAAACACTGTTAAATTAATTGATATTTTTGAATGAGAAAATTTGACTGGAAAGAGAAAAATGAGTATCCCTTTTAAACTGCATTAGCGAACTTTTTTGTAAGTATCATGATCGGCATAAAATACATTTTAGGACGCAAGGTGATGCAGCGCCTGGTAATGATTAGTGCGGGTGATTGACACCCATCCGACAATCGACATTTTCCACCACCTACCTACCTATTTAAGTATCTTTATACGTTTATTATAATTAATATGGAATTATCTCCGTTATGGATCAGCGTGCGATTTTTATTTTAAATTGAGGCTTCTTTGAAACACAAATGGAATAATCACTATCAAATACCTGCCGATGAATTTTTTCTATGCTCGTAAGCTTTGCGGAACAAAAAAAACTTGGCCGATAAAGTTCGTAAAAATAATCAATAGCAAACGATACCAATTTGTATCTGTTTATTAGTGTGATGTAGAATTATATTCGATGAATATCATCTCATATTTAAATGCGGCAATATGATCTTGATCTTATTCGTTGGTAATGTCCGTTAGTAATCCCGATTTAGTTGCATCTGGCAGGGCTGTGGAGTCGTGTAAAAGAAGACGACTCCGAAAAATATTTAAAAAAAAAACATTACAATTAATATATATATATATATATATGTATTCCATCAGATCATCTTTATTTAGCCAAGCATGCAATGTCAACACTATGTACTATTGTGGTTTGAATACACATTTTTTTTTTCATACCGACTCTGACTCCACAGCCGTGGTATCCAGAGTAAATTACGTAACATTCAAAGAGTTCACGACTTCCTATCGAAAGTGAGTAAATAACAACTAATAAAATTTCTATTGCCGCCTGTGTGGTCGAGTGGTCAACGTCGTTGGCTACCGCTACGTAGGTTACGGGTTCGAATCCCAGTACGGGCAGTTTTATAAATTGATTTTTCAATCGATTTATGAATTTCTGTTCAAAGGCATGGATGTATGTGATGTCTTGAATTCCCTCTTCCCACCCTATCCTATGTACGGAGCGTATCGAGAGCGATTAGCTAACCACTAGTCCTGTCCTAGCCCTTTCCATCTATTCCTACTCTTTTTGGAAAAAGAGAGGTTGAGCAACTAAGTCACAAGCATTTCTCGTAGAAACACTTCTGTTGAGATAAATTCCATTAAGAGTCTATATGCTTCACATTGGGAGCGGACATGGTACAAAAAAAATACTCATACTATTAATAGTTCATGTAAAAAGTCATGTAGAGTTTTCTCTCGGACATGGAAAGCAAAAATTGAAACACGAATAACGTTGCTACGCTATGGAATTTATTCCATATGAATGGCGTGAAACCGTAACGGGTAGTAATGTGTACAATTTTAACTAAATTAAACCAGAGAATGTTTATATATTTTTCGGCAGTAAATGTCATGTTAAAAAATCGTGTTTTATTAACAAAGACTTGATTAGAGCTCCTAGTGACCTGATTAATATAGTAGCTAAGATAGATTATATCCAGCGATGGGCTACCAAAATGTTAAAAAGGAGCTTGGCTTAATCTAATAGGCTATTAGCGGTGTTTCGGAAAAGTGGTGGATTTTTTCACTCCTTTATGATGATTCGCAATTATTATGAAAGCAATCGAATGTTACTTAATATGCCTTTCTAATGTAAATATATACTACTTTATATGTTATATATAAAAAAAAACTTAAGGTATCTTTTAGTAAGCATCTGAAATAAATGTATTTCACGAGAGATTTCCAAATCCAAACAGTCTTTTGTTTTATAATATATATAAACCATATACAGCAATTACTGTTGGTCTGAGAACATTTTCTACTTTAACAAAAGGTTCGCCAGCCTTAGTAAAATATAACAAGAGACTCGCGCGAGCCTCTTGTTATATCCAGCCCACCCCTGTTTATCTCTAATATCCGCATGCCAAGTATTGCCAAACTTGAAATATTTTTGTGGCTAGGTTGCCGGCAGTGGTGTAGTGGTAAATGAATAGGTACCAGGTCGGTCATTGATTCCTTCCCTATTTTTTTTTTGTTGTATTTTATATCCGTCCGAAGTTAAAAAAACCACAAGTGTTGGCAATTAAATCAATAAAAAACGTGCAATTAACGCAATTAAATTTAATTAATTTCTTCACGTTACATGTGTAAATTTTTATTTTATTTTTGTAAAATCCATCGGTTAGATCAATTTTAAAATAAAGCTTTTAAATTTTATAAAAAGTATTTTGTATTTATGTATGTATTTAAAAACTAAGTTACAAGTCAAAAAGGTGGCAGGGCGGCGCCCTGGCTCATTTTCTGGCCCCACTACATCACTGGTTGCCGGTAACTGAAGCAGAAAACTTTTTGTTTTATCAAAATGTTTGTAATTTCTTAATTTCTGTAGTCCAGCAAGCTAATTAATTAAAATACAAACTTGATTATTATAACTGGGTGCAATTTACAATGTTCATGAATATTAAGAGTATCCTATCCTGTACGACTTTTTTTGTAAATTTAGCTTAGATTGATAGTTACAGTTAATTTTATTCCTCGTAACATAATTACCTGTCAGTTGATCGTAAATGGAGAAGTAGAGTAATAACTCCCTGTATAAAATTAAAAATCGAAATAGCAAAGCTGTAGTTTAGTTAGTCAGTAACTCTCAGAGCGCCGAAAACGGAGCTCGAGATTACATTAATAGAAGTCAATTATTTACTTCCATAACGCTCCTTGCCTCCAAGGGGTCATCAACGAGCTCCGTACTTCACGACTGCAATTATTTACTAATAACCATTTTATTAATTAATTTTATTTATCATATAAACACATTATTCATATGATAAATTTATAAAACTACCACATTCTACAAAAAAACAATGTTTATAATCTACCGTTATTTGAATAAATAGTAAGAAATTGTTATTTAAATTAAATAATGTAGTGTACTTAGTTTGTTTTAACACAATAGTATATGTACTAGCATATATAATACCTGGGAGTTTTATTGAAAAAAAAATGCTGGAACTCACCTTTTGTGATATCTCCCACCTCGACCGATCTTTATGTGGATCCTAATGGAGATATTTCAACATGGTTTTTTTACGAGAACTGCTTGTTACTCTGTTGCTCAAACTCTCTTTTTGTCTCTGGAAGTATAACTTCACGAAAACGTAAATCGCCTACATTTGTAAAAAAGGTCCAAATTATGCTTCCTCTTTTTCAAAATTTGAACTGGGGCAATTTTTTTATTTTTTATATAAAGTTAACATTGCTATAACAGTTCAGATATTGTAGGTCTAAACATAGTTGTGAATATTCTAGGAATGCGTGACAAGATCTGAAAAACAAAAGTTTTCAATAAAGAATAAATATTGATTTGAAACATTAAAAATGCCGAGAAAAAAGGTGCCGGAACGCCGTTTAACCGCGTTATATGGAAAAAAGGACTTCTTATTACTATTAAACGTTAGAATTTTAGTAAATTTCCAATACTTCAGTTTTAATAACTTTCCACCTTATTAACGATTGATTCGATAAGAAAATGCATCGTCAGTGTTAACTCCCATGTCAACCATGTCCAAATCGAGCTATAAATATTCTGCTTCTGAACCGAATGCTTAGTGGAAACGTTTTCACCCAGCTACACGACTTTGAAATATTTAATTAAAAATACACCAAAAAATATATATTAAAAATAACTTACTAAAAATATATTGTGTTAAAAAAGTAAACTGATGTCTTATTATTCTGAGATTTAATTTGATGAAAAGCTCGTTAGTTGCAGAATGGTAGACATACTATTAAAATAATAACTATTATTTTTAATAAAGTTGCATCATTACACACCAAACTAAACCGTTTATTTAGATAATGGATTTTCTTATGTTACAGAATTCTCACATCTATTAAACGAAATGTTTACGCAAGTCTGTTGGCATTCTTTGTTAATAGATTTGTTAGTGTTCTACCGGTTCCCGAGATACATACGATACATTTATGATGTAGCTTATGAGTAGGACATCATATATGTGAGTAATAAATAGCGCCAGAACACTTTTTATAATCCCACAATGGTAGCATTGAGTGAGCTCGCCACTCGCCGGGTGTATAGCCAGTTAGGTGTTTTCTATTCGCAGTTTGTGAACACTGAACAGTGAACGGTTTCTATGAGTAATGTTTTTGTAATGTGTTTTTTGTAGCGGATGATTATTTTTGTTTTGCATGCTCCATACGGTACGGATGACTTTCTCAAACTATGCGGGGAAATGGACCCACTTACGAATCAATTAAAAGCCTAAATTTCTAATGCTCCATTATACGATTCGAAAAATATATTAAATGGATTCAATCAAAGTGCAGATTTGACAACCTTTCGTTTTTTTCCAATTTTCTCTCATATAATATATTGCTCGTTTGTTAAAGGTTAGTATTTTTTTTTGAATATGTAACAGTCACATCTATTAATAAATTTTTGTTTTAAATATTTGTAAATACACGAAAAAGAAATATCGTAAGCTACAATTTTGAAAAAGTTTCAGTTGATAAAGACACTTCTTTTAATATACTATTAAAAGCGATTAAAGATCTATGGCACAATGATCAACGTTGTTGGCTTACACGCCAGACTCCCAGTCCGAACAGCATCGATTTCTGTTCGAAGGCATAGTAGTTTGTGTGTCTATAAATTCCCTCCCACCCTTCCAATTTCAAAATAATAAGGCGTAGCAAAAGCGACTAGCTTACCACTAGTTTTGTCCCAATCATTTATATCCATAATCTCTTCGAAAAGAAGAGAGGTTGAGCAAATGAGTAACAAGCAGTTATCGTAGAAACATTCTGTTGAGATACCTCCATTAGGAGGCCATATGCTCTACATTAGGAGCGAAAATGGAAAAATATCTGTTTAATAATTAAATTTTATATGTTTCTAAATGTGTATGTAAATAAAAATATTTATATCTACTCGTCCAAAAAATATATATTTTAGATAAGCGAGGCTCTTGCAGACGAAAAGTGCCCTTGCTCAGGCTGGCTTGATTTTGATACTATGTAATAGCTTTTAGGGTGTTCGCTGTCAATACTTGGTGGAAAAGGATTATATTAATAAAAACACAATATTCCTTTTTAACTCACATTGTTAACTGACAACTGACATATGACATCTGACAACTGACATCAGTTGACAATGCTCGCAATGAGTGAAACCGGTGTTGTGTTTTTATTTATACTATTATAAATACTATTCAGATTTGTAGCTGACAATGAAATAATTTTTAACGTCACTAAAAAAGAAAATATATCTACATATATATTTTAAGAATATTTACATATATTTAGCGTTAATTTAAACCGATTGACATTCGCTTGAGTTAGTTTGGGTTTTTAATCTCCGTTGATGCTTTTTCACCATAGATATAATTAATTGAATTTATATTAATACTTTGTTTCTTTGATGGCACCCGTGTGTACGACTGTGTGTACATTCGAGGTCCGTTTGAATGTTTTTTATTATTTCGAACACACAAAAGGTGAGTTTTTGTGCGTCAGTAGATAGATGAAATTGGCCATCGCCGACCGAAGCGACTCGCCACTGAAATGTGGGAAACGATCTTTGTAATCATAATATTTCATTCGTTAACAGAGACGATATATGTTGAAGAAATGTATTAGGTGTCGATAGAAAAAAGCGTGTATTCTTATCATTACTGTCTATACGAGCGTAGTAATTTTAAATGTCTACCACTGGCTGCTCAATATACATATAATGAACATGTTAATTATTAATAAATGTACATCGTTCATGCCAATCTTTGGAAGTTATGTTAAGATTGTTTAAAAGTAAGAAAGATGAGTAATTATGATTGGGTTTTTATTTTACCCAATATTTCTGAATTGTTTTACGATATATGTATTTTAATATCTCAAATCGTATATTTAATATATGAAAATGAATATTTGTTTGTTCGTACTATATGCGCTGCCAAACCGCTCATCCGATTGCAGTACAACTTTGACAAACTTTTTGCTTGCACTTCCGGGGACGTTTTAGGCATATTAAAATTAACTTACAGTAGGTCTTGTGTATAAATATCAATGTTTGTATGTCTGCCATACCGTTCATGCAACTTGCGCGAAGGTTATAGGCGTAGTACAATTAAATAACAGACAGAAAAAGAAAACATGCACTTCAATAAGCACAATGAAAACACAAACACTTTCTTTCTTTGAGTGGCATTACAACACTTGCCGGGAACCAGCTAGTATTATATATTATAGAGTTTATGCATTTAAAGAGAGATTACCATTAAGCATTCCCATCAATTTTACGTTATTAAAATCATATTCCTCCTTGCTTTGAAAAAAGAGAGGTTGAGCAACACGCAGTTCTCGTAGATACATTTATGTTGATATAAACTACATTAGAAGTCCACATGCTTCACAATGAGAGCGGACACGTAAAAAAATCATGGATAATTTTCCTAAAACCAAAAATGGTCGCTTTTTTAAAAAAATATGTTTCATTCATGTATAATCAGACAGTTTACTATCATAAAAAGTGAGGTAAAGCAAAACATTGGGAAACACTTCGATTCAATGTGATTTTTTCCTGATTTTTCAAAACAATAATAATTGAGTATGAATTCTTAATACATACATTGGTATAACATTATCCATTAAAAATATAATTTCTTCCATAAAAATATTTTACCGCTTGCTGTGGAATGGGCGAAGCGTTTAATTCCTCAAAATGATGGAATCTTATTGCTGAAGTGAAAAAAGATATGTTTTAATGGATCAAAAAGTTTTCATAAGGGTAGTCATTAAAGTATAGAACGGACAGAAAATTTTAATATAAGGGATGCATCCCTCGTGTGTTATTAAGACTTCTGAATGATGTGTTAATATTCGGTGGGATATATCAACAAAATCTTGGCAGAGCTATCATTATAAAGAAATAGTTTTTCGATTCTGCTAAGTATATAACGGTGAAATCTGCTTTAGCAACTTTGAGTTAACTAAGTAGATTAAATGATTTGGCATTTTAGAATGTTTTCAGAATCTTTTGATGTATAATTTACAAATGCAGCGCTTAGTTATTATTTTGATCCATAATAATTATATCGTCATAATAAATATAGTCGTGGGACCAAAAATAAACTGTTAAGAAATTCGGCATATCTGCAAAGTGCTGTTGAATTTACGGACATTTTATAAAGAGAGTTTTAAATTCACTTTAAAGGTGTTGACTTTTAATACTTCAATATATTACTATGTACTAATTTGACATTTATTTAATATGATCAGGACCGGTTGTACTCATCACAAGCATTATCAACTGATAAGAGTATAAATTAAAACAGGGCTTTTTATATTAAGCTAAGTAAACTTTTAGGAGCGTAAAAAATAATTGGTAATGAATTTTTTTTTTTTTTAATTACATAAACCTTCGATCGATATCATTCTGGCAAATATGGTTATTTTGAAAACGTTTTAAATCAATCAACGCAACATTTGCGTCGTTTGAGCGGAATGAAAAAAAGAAATATAAAAAAATAAAATAAAGATTCTAACAAACTAAATAAATAATTTAATCGAGCTGTGATTGCGTAGCTTTGCGCATGGTCGGATAAAAAAGAGGCTGTGTCGTGAAATTGTGTGTACCAATTGTACTGTACGTACCTATTACCTGCCGACTAAACACTAGTGGGCGCGGCTTTATGGACCGAAATTGTCAGGGAAATATCGCAAAAACCAATCATAATGCAATGGTATAAACACGTAAATGTAAATACATAAAGTATGTATAAATATTATGATCAGTATTCTGGTGTTTATATTTGCTTACGTAATTCTTTCTATGCTTGCTGGAGAAATACGTTCTTTGGAATCTGTTTAGTTGCCCGCTTTCAAACATAGCTCATCACAATAATCACAACTAAAATATTAGTTTTTTTTTCTCAAAACAAAATCACTTACGTTTAATGAAAACCTATATTTTTTTATCCATGTCCCCGCTCCCAATGTGGAGCATATGGCCTCATACTGGAGGTATCTCAACAGATTTTTTCTACGAGAACTGTTTTTTACTCGGTCGCTCAACCTCTCTTTTTTAAAAGGATAGTAGGAATAGAATGATACGGCTAGGACAGGACTAGTGGTTAATTAATAGCTCTCGCTACGCCGAGTTATTAAAGGATCGGAAAGGGTGAAAGGAAATTTTTCGGTATCACAAACATCATGCCTTCGAGCAGAAATCGATCGAAAAAATAAACAAAATCTGTTTGCAGAAACTCAATTTCGATGTACAAAAATCTTTCTAAAAAATATATCAAAATAGGTGACAATATAGAAAAGATATTTTTAGTATTTACAATTTTATTGATTAAAAATATATATTTTTAATGACAGCTTATGGCATAAGCCTTGTCTACAATGCGTAAAATATTTTGTAATTTAAAGATCATACGAAATAAACTAGATGAGTTTTTTTTTGAAAGTCAATCGAGATTATCTCGATGAAGAATTAACATCTCAAACACTCACGCATTCTCAACTTAAATTGAGAACAAAAATTACATTGAAATTTTAGGTAATTGAACCCAGACCCGAGCTTTTGTCAACTAAACTTTTATCAACAGCAGATGACTAATGGTTTTTGATTCCATTATCTCTTTAAAAAAAAAATTGACTCGTACGAGTGAATGTAGCAAAAATAAATAGAATAAAAAAGAATAAAAATATCAAGTATTGTATGTTATTATTTAATTAAATATCCAAATAGTAGCCACCGAACCAATCAAAGATGTTCAATATTAAAAATCGGTTTAAGCAAAACTTTTTGCTACGTTTGTGAACTAGTGATTTAGGCTTGAATCAGTAGGCCAAATTAGACAACAAAACAATCTGTAAGGCAACACTATAATTAATATGTTGGTCGCCACAGATAAAGAATTGGTAGTGCGTGCGATCTTTGAAACCTATTTGTGATGGTTTTTTTTGTTGTTGAGAATTCTTGTGGATGCCTGGTCTTTTTTTCAGGTCACCCATCTTGAAGTTCGTTTGACCTCTTGGGTGTAACGATTACAATTCTTTATTCGGCAAATAAGGGTATCTTCAACGTTGCTAGCAAGTAAAACTATAAAAGATCATGCATGTCCACAATTTTATACTGATTAAATAAGCAGCTTAACTTACTCTGTGTTTGTGTATATGGAAGTAAATTTACATTTAAAATGCGCTGCACACAGTGACAACCAAAACTATTTTTAAATGTTATATTAAATTGACGACGCGTTAGGTTTTTATGACTTATAAAGTCAAATACTTTTCAAAAAATAAAACACTCTTTTGTATTAATTATTCTACATTTATTTTAAATGGTTAAAAATAATATCGCTCATTACGAGCATTTTCAACTAAACATTTGAATCACCAGCAGATCAGATCAGACGGAAATGCTCATCATGAGCGAAACTAATCATGATCATATTAAAAAAATGTGGTATTAGTACAAAAGGATATTTTAATTTTTGAGTATACTGGCTTCACATAAGGTATTGATATTGGACACCTTAAAACTGATTAACTCCTTTTAATCATTTATTCTGAGCTGAAATATTACGTATGCCTTCATCAGAACTGTTTCTGATGAAAGCATATGCCGAAATAGCTATCAACTATATAAAAAAAAAACAAAATAGTTTTTTATATTTTACTTGATTACAATGGAGTTCTACCAAGTAAGTACCAATTCAATAAATGCAAAACGTAACATTATCATGGAATTTATTTTATTATTTTTATAAGTTTCTCCTGAAAATTCGTTTTGGCAATATTAATTCTGAATACGTTTTGATCGAATACTTAAATTGTATGAATATTGTATTATATTCTAACGGATATTTAACGAAAACTGATATACACCATTTTTACCCTGTACGAGTATATCTAATTAATGAAATTGTGAATGAATGACGGTATTGTTTAATTCGCGATGTTGGTGGATTTTTGTGAAACAATAATTAGATCAGTGAGCTTAAGTTCTACACACTGCACACATTTATGCGCGTGCGTCACTTGCAACTACTACGAATATTTAATTTAATAATATTTACAGCAAATTTAATGCAGTTACTGAAAAATTACTTGTTTTTTGTTTTCTTAAATTGACGTGTTCTTTTTTACCATGATCTGAAAGCAATTAGTAACATATTGCTGTTTTTTTTATTCACCTACGAACTGTGTTTAGCGTTGTGGATTTAGAGTCAGTGAATAGCAAACGACTCCGACTCCTTTCTTAACCTTTGTGTAAACACATCGCTCGAGTTAAACGTGGCACCACTGAATCTTTCTGAAGTCTAAAAAAATATTGAACTATTTAATAGATAAATAGTACTTTGTAAGATTTGAAAGCAATCAAGGAAGGATTTTTTAATTCTTCATCGATAAAATAAGATAAAATACTGATATGAGGAATGCACACCCCTGTTCACCTAGATAGAGTCTAGATTCTAAGAAGTTCCGAGTGTACATGCAGTACTAGTATAATAAGCCAAATATATTCGAAAATTAGTCTATGCGTCATACTGATTGGTAAAATAATGACTGTAAGTATTAGATGAAAGTGAAATGAATAAAAAAATGGAAGATCAATTTTGTTTTTTATATTTTTTTAGACCGACCTTTAATTTAACATTGAAATTTCACCAAGCACCTTCAATTTTCACCACACGTAAGTAAGATAAAGAGTATGTCTAGAGATAATTATTAATAAAAACGAAAGATTTGTTAATAATAAATAAGTGTTATATTGTTTACTATTTCCTTAGATATATCGAAATACTTATAATAAATTATGTATCATACATTTATGCTCCACTGGCTTTATTAACAAAAATAACCGTTTTCTTTCAACTGGTGTAACCTAATATAACCTTTTCCAACTGTAAGTTATTAAGTAATATACATATTTATAGAACTGCTTACACTAATTGACTTTTTTTTTTTTAAATCGAAACGGTTGAGGAGAACATAGAGAAAGCTTTGATCGCTGTATAAGAATAAATCAATAAAAACACAATAATCCTTTGTACTTCATTCCACTTTATTTAATATGTCAGGACCGGTTTCGCTCAATACGAGCATCGTCAACTGATAAGAAATATAATTTAACAGTGCTATTTATACAAAAATGAACAGTTATAAACAACAATTGGCATTGAAAAGAAAATACCAATTACATTAAAAGTGATTCTAAAATAGCACAAAATTATTTAACTTTCAATTCCCATTCTAAATTTATTAATCTAAGATGACTTTTTAATTATATGTTAGATGTGTTAAACATTTTAATTTTGTGCTATTTTAGAATCACTTTTAATGTAATTGGTATTTTCTTTTCAATGCCAATTGTTGTTTATAACTGTTCATTTTTGTATAAATAGCTCTGTTAAATTATATTTCTTATCAGTTGACGATGCTCGTAATGAGCGAAACCGGTCCTGACATATTAAATAAAGTGGAATGAAGTACAAAGGATTATTGTGTTTTTTTTTTTTATTAATATAATGCCTTTCCACCAAGTATTGACAGTGAACACCCTAAAAGTGATAAGAATAAATCATAACCAAACTCTGTAAAGCATCATTGACCATGTTAATTATGTATACATACTATTTAATTTAAAGTTTTTTTTTATCATAAGTATTTTAATCAACGCAGTGATGTAATGTATTTGGTGCGATATCGCGATGCGTGCTGTATGCGTGACTACGCTAATAACACACAAATACCAAATTGAGTACGAGAAACACGATAATGTATGCAAGTCTTTTTGATCAATTTAAAATAATCGACGGACGGACCGGCGAGCTGCAAAAGCTGCAACAAAGGGATGCCAGTTTGATGAACCACGAGTGCTTATAATATGGTTTCTGGAGGAGCCGAGTTTATTTCGCAACTCGCAATACCAATTAAGCTGCCTCCACGGTTCCGTGCTCTCTGTTTCCGTTTCCTCGATATCAGTAATTCGCGCTATTGGAAAATAAATACATGACATATATGTCAAATAAATCTAACGTTACCTTTACATACATAAATGTAATGCCTGCCCACATATGACAGTTGTAACATATTTGTTAAAAGTGTGCGTTTATTTTTAAATTGTGGATCCTAAAGCCGAGTAATCAACGCTGTTGGGCTCGACAGTAACGACACGGGTCGTAATCTCGGAGTGCGATTGTCCAGACATTGATTTATGAATGAAAATCCGTGATATTTTCATACTTCCTAAGTCAGAACTCAGAACCCTTTATCGGTTACTCAAAAACTCGAGCTTATTATCGTTTTGTTAAGCTAACTAACTATGGCAGATGGTTTTTTTTAACAACACATCAATGCGAATCTAATACAAATATGAATATTGTCTTGTAAAATAGTACAACAACGTTTATTGTTTTTATTCAAAATATGTAACGACATTACTCACTGAAAACTGATCATTTTCATGTTATAGATTTAAAAACTTCGATGTAAGGATTTTTTTAAGGACTACATAATTTAAACGATTCAAAAAGGCTAACAAAGCGTTCGATATATCAAAGTTTAGATTCCCTGCTTCTTAATGTCTGACGTTTTGCCCAACTCAATCGTTGATCACTGAACAAAATTGGCCGAAAAACTTCAGTCACGAACAAAAATGTCTACTCTAGCCTTATGTCTATATATCTATTACATGGGGTGACAAACTTTTTTGATGAATCGTCACATTCAGAAATTTAAAATGAACGGCGAGCCGTAAGTTAGATACTATTTTAAATATACACTATTTGTTATCATTTCAACAAAAAAAATAATAAGACGAATGGAACTGTTTTACAACTTTCATTTTTTTTAAATTCAGGTGTTGGTAATTTTTCATTTTCAAATTTTGAAGTACATACATACATTCACGTGTGAAAAATTAATAAATGTGGGGTTTCCTTTTGGTCGTTACTTTCTTCGAGAGCTTTTTATCGATATCTTCAATTCTTCTCACTACGGTATGCCGAGATTAACTTAGCTTCTCAAGTTTGTGTCTAATGTCAGGAGTAGGGCATACGTTAATTCCACAAACTTCAGTAATACATTATTTGATAATAATCTCCAAAAACGGTTTGCTGCATTTTGTAATTATATAAGAAATAACAAAATTTGCATCTACAGATAGTCTCTTCTTTATTTATTTACCGCATGAACACATTTTGCTGTCGAAATATTTTTTAAATTAATTTATCGCCTTTCAGCTATTGCTATTGGTGTAGCATTTTTCTTTTTTCCTCCCGGAGGTACATACATTATCACCTTATGCATTAAGCTCAGAAATGAATTGTCTCTTTCAATACTGGTTTATTTCCCTGACAAATAATACAAATAGAAGTAATATTTACGTAATCAAAAAATGGAATATTTTTCAGAAATATACCTATAGCTCGCGAGCAATATAAAAATAGGCGTCAGACCGATCAGGTGTAGCTCGCGGGCCGCTGTTTGCCCGTGCCCAATCTATCGGTAGTGTAGTAAGGCTGAGGTGCGCCCAGGTACACTTTTTACTTACTTCGAATAGTTATTGACTCAAAGTGCTCATAGTAAACTCATAGTACGTCTGGAAATTTTTATATGGCAATTTTTCGCACACTAAAGTGTAAGCCGCCAAGTCTTGATCAACTGTTCCCCAGACAATCTTAGCACAAAACTGATCAACGCATAACGTTCGTAACGCCACGGGAAACGTCTGTTGGGCACAGGTGTATGGCAGTGGCGTGAGTGGTGGAGGGAGTTGCATAGTTATTGACATACATTATTCACATCTTACAAGTATTTCCAAAAAATGTAGTTCAGATAGTATGGTCAAACGGAACCATATAATTGCTCAATTAAAATCCATACGAAAAAAATACTACTAGCGAGTAAAAATGAAACGAAATATGATGACGCTTGAAAATACATCTTTGTCATAAAAAAGTATTTGGAGTGATAATTTAATTGTATGGGTCGATAGTTTGTGGCAGCCGACGTCTACTAAAAACACCCTAATTAACACAATCAGTGTCGTAATTAACTCTTTCTCATAACTATCGGACAACTTTGAAATTTTATAATTGCTACTTTTCAGTCAAATTCAAAGTATTCGTTTAGTTAGTGTCAATTTTTGTAAAACTTGATGTATCATTAGCAAAAAATGCTAATGACATATCGTCGTTAATTTTCTACAAGAACGTATAGACTTTTGTCAATTTTGAGTTTTTTGATGTAATTAATTCAAAATTTCAATACACACATATTCCTTTAATTCGTATCCCAAATCATGCTTTATTTAACCTAATACAATAACGTTTGCAAACAAAATAATATGGTCATGTGCTATATTTAACACGAAAGAGAAGATGACATGGATGGAAACGTCTTTGTTTCCTTCCTTATTAACTTTCTCAAATATATTGAGGACAAAATCATTCCATTGGTGTTTTATAGTGATAACGGTGGAATAAAGTACATTTATGTGTCTCCTGAAAACTTATACTTTTTGAGATACCAGGTTGTAGAATATTACTGTCGATATTATTATCATCGTCATATTTTAACATTCAATAAAAACAATTATTTCTTCTCGAATTTTTATAATAACCACTGATATACACATTAAACTAAACGGCAAAAAAAACATTTTTCATGATAGAATATTTTATTGTATTTAAATTTATCGAACAGCTTTTTATATCGATTTACTTTGTGTATAACATAGAGGTCATATTATACATTGAACAATCTCTATTTTTCCAAGTGAGTAGAGACAGCAGAGTAGGACTAGGACAAGACAAGTGGCTGACTAACCTCTCTCACCACACCCGTTTTTGGATAGGATGAGTGGAGGGAATTCAAGCCATTACATACATACATGCCTTCGGACAGAAATCACTAAAAAACAATCTTTAAAAACTGTCCGTACTGGGACTCGAACCGGTGACATCCGTGTTCCAAGTCAATGACGTTGAATCTCGACCACATGTTTTCAAGTAGTAATTTCGCATTTGTTTTTTACTTATCTTCTTTATTTAATGTAGTGGTAGTATTAAACTGTAAATTTATTCGATGTATTAAAATGAGATACCTATGGTTATTTGAAAGAAGCCAACATTGTCAGATGATACCTGATGAGTTAATTAAGTCTATTTAAATAAAAATCAAAAAAAAAACACCTTCGCCGTGTCTATTTTGTTTGATGCTTCAAATTTGTAGACATCGCACAGCGTTCATCTAACAACTTGTCTCGTCATCTTTGACAGTAAATATGAAACCATAGTAAAAAAATAATCGTGGGATATCTAATTATTACAATATCGAAATGCTCTTTGGATTTTGTTTTTGGTTATGATACCATAAAATATAATATCTATTTACTGAAAAATATTTCGCAGATATGAATATTTTTTTTTAATCCATGTCCTCTCCATGGAGCATATGGCCTTCTAATGACGCGTATGTCAACAAAAGTTTTTTTTCTACGAGAACTGTTTGTTACTCAGTCGCTCAACCTCTCTTTTTTTCAAAGGACTAGTGGTTAACTAATCGCTCTCGCTACGCCCAGTTGTTGAAGGATCGGAATGGTGGGAGGGAATTTTTAGACATTGCCACCACCCAAGACTTCGAACAGAAATCGATAAATCGACCGAAAAAATGCTGTTCTTACTGGGTCTCAAACCTGTGAGATCCGGCACGGAAGCCAGTAACGCTAAAAACTTACTGTCTCAAAAATATTGAGGAAATCGACTATTAATCAACTACTTATATAAAGCAAAATTACGCAATGTACTGTAAAGTTATGATAAAGAGATCCAGTATTAAAACCAAAATAATTACTTTTCTTTTCACTCCAATTCCATGTTTCAAAACGTTATATTTAAACCATCGTAGATAATTTTTAATAATTATGTCAGAAATTTTTCAGAAACGCCAAATTTACACCACTGCGTTCTATTTATTCTATAATTCTATAATTTAATAATAATCTTTTTATTTTATTTTCTATAGTTTAACAATAATGTAATAAGAATTCTTCCTTTTATACATATATATTTATCATAGAATATTGTTTGATTTTAATTTAACAAGGGGCTCGCCGGTTTTATTCAAATTCGACAAAAGAGTTACAACTAGCCCATCTCGGTTACGATATACAAGAATTGTAGTCTTGATCCAAACGTTTTGTTTTTAGCACAGAAAAAAAATATGATAGGCTTAGATTATCTCATACCAGCTCTACTCATCCACTCCCAAACGCTCCGGGTTAATAGGGTGAATAGCTAACTTGTACTTCATCCCTTAACCAGATTTTCTATTCTTACCTTTCAGAAAACGGAAGGTTGCGCGATTGAATTACAATCGATTCTTGTAAAACATCTTTTGTTTTTATTCTCCTCTACATAGGTAACGGAAAGGCTTAAAAATAGAATACATTTTTACTTTATCTTTTCTCCTCGAATTTATCTCGAATAAAATTCTTAAAACTCTCATTGAGTTTATTTGTAAGGATTAAAAATATCCGGTGCATTGATAATCAGAATAATCTGATTTGTCTAGTTTGATTATTCTAAAATAATAATATGAATAAATGAACAACAAACTTACTAAAAATACTTTTGACTTTTAATTTGACTTGGTTATTGGAGAAGATCTGAATGCTAACCTTTTGTATGGTGTGAATTGAACCACAGAGAAATAAATTTGAAAGTCAAGATACTTCTTTTCATTATTTAAAATCATTATCTTCTAACATAAAAATATTATTAAGCTCGTTTGTTTTGTATAAAAATTTTCATCGTTGTTTAAACATTCACGGTAGGATTTCGTCTACATTTGATATTTAAAATTCTTAATTTACTTATAAAAGGGTATATATTTTTTGATATAAAGTAATACCAACAGGTGTTTTATATGTATTTTTAATTAAAAGAAAGCTTTAAAATTTCATTTTTGGTTATAAAATAATTATATTTGTGACGCGTTTGTGTAAACTGTGTTAGGATATTTTAAGTAAGTAAAAAAAAATGTTACATTCAACAATAATTTATTTGGATATTCTTAATATAACAAATACTTAAATATAATTTTCACTAGGTAACTCAGATTTCCTGAAATAGTACCCTCGCAGGGGATATACTATTTAACTTAATATTAGTGAGCAAACATATTTCCGATTTAATTTTATATACATGGTTTAATACAATAAAGCATTTGGTATGCTTACTTTAAATAGTTTCGCTTGTGGCATTGACCTTATTATGTACAAAATATACAATTCTGTTTTCATTAATATTATTAAATACATTTTAATTCTGAAATTGTATTGAATATAGTGAAATAAGTTCAAATATTGGGTTTTATTTAAGTAGAAGAATCTGAATTCAGTATTAAATTGATTATTTACAGTATAAATATTTAAAAGAAAAAATGCACTGTGTTTGATGAGAATATTTACTAATCTTATATTAAACAATAATCAATTGAGTTATAGTAAACTGAAAATAAAACAGCTTCCAGGAATAAGTTTTTGAATTGACATAAAATTAACGTTATTCTGAGAATTTTTTAATACTGTATTGAATTACTGGCACGCCAAAGATAGTGGGTGGGTTATGATGTACTTAAGTGGAAAAGTAACACTACACCAATCGAAATATGATAACGAAATAAAAGTCACCCGATATGCAAATTTTTGCAAAACTTTTTGGTATTTTCTCCAACGAAAATTGAGATCAGGTAGCAAAATTTGAATTTGATGTGTTTTTGGTAAGTTTTTTTTACATATAACGGAGCGAAATCAAAAAAGACGGATATATTTATACAATAAATAAAAGTCAATTAAATACATATTTACAAAACTAAAATATTAATTTAAAAGAATAGCTATTACTGTAAGAGTTCATAGAGTGCTGTGATATAAGTTTGGGCCATTTGTAACGTTTCATATTTGGATAGCTGACGGTCGCTTCCCAAAGAAGGGAGGTACGTCCGAAGTCTGTCGAATGCTCTGTTGAGGTTCTGCATCCTTCGCCGCTCCCTTGCGTTCGCTGCCAAGCGCCTGCGCCTCATTACCAGGGGGCTGACGGCTTTTCCTCTGCCTCTGCCGCGCTTGATATCTCCACCGAATTCGTCTCCGTAGAGCGCTTCGTCGCCGGAGTCTTGCGCTAGACTATCGTCGTCGCCGATGTCTTCGGGGAACTCATCTTCGTCGCCGTCAGGGAGAATATTAAAAGAATTTTCGTTTCCTCGCAGGACCGATTCACTTTTTTGATCAGAAAAATTTAGGGACGTCGATTTTTTTGTATAGGTCCTCTTCTTTTTTTCGCTAATTTGATTGGAAGCGTCGTCGGTCAGGGGCAGTAGATCGGTACTGTAAAATTCTGCGCCGAAATCTGAAGCGCTTTGCGTTATACCTCTGTATGCGATGTTGTTTGCTGAGGGGATGAGAGCAGCGAAATGGTCATCTTGCAGATGAATGTGCTCCCGGGATAGAAGAGTGTGGGTGTCTTGTACCTCTGCCGGACTGATTGACCTGAAGCTGTCTCCCGGGGAAGGAGTCGCCAGATCCGAGCAGTCTCCGTACCTCTGCAAAAGGTCGGCAGCCTGAGGGGTCGGATATTCCAGAGAAACGTGTCCGGAATCAGGAGACCGGGGATACGAGTACGGCGAAGAGAAGTAAGTCGCCAGGGTGTCGCCGACGGGATAGTTTTCTTGCTTCGGAGGCCCTGCATAAGCATAGCGGTGGCCGTACATTTCTGTGGCCATGTCTCTTGCAATAGGTATTCTATCTTAGTTAAGTTATATTTGTTGAGATTCACTCGACGGATTATCAACACTTTAACACAAACAAACAAGATTATTGTTTTTTCAAATATATATATTTTTTAAAAGTTCTCAGTTGAATGATTTGTCAAATAAATTATTATTAAAACACATTATTTAAATAGGACTGCTAAAATCACACGTTAAATTTCTCTTAAATCAAAAAGCTGATAAACAGAAATTTTTGTAAAACTTTTTAATCGCGATGTATACTTCGATGAATTATCGTTACGATCCAAAAATGTGGAACGTCGCAGAAACTAGAATCTTATCACCGCACCGGCCAGAGCGGTATTGACTTCCGCGACTACCTGTCCGTCCTTATATAGGCTTTCGGGTTGATTCGGCACACGTGCAGGACGGACATACGGGATGGCTTACGGCGAGAGGGAGTCGAGCGCGATGCGCCATCTACCGAAGGGTGCTCGCAGTCAAGCGCCAAACGCCATCACTCCCCTCCAGACAGGTGAGTGTTAAAAAAGCTCTAGCCCATTTTCGCAAAACTGAGTGTGTTGTCGATATGCATTTGCTTGCTTATTACATTGTGATAGTTAAATTGTTTGCAAAGAAAATTAGGTATGTTACTATTTGACAATATGTTATAGTAATTTTTATAACACCACTTTCTTATAAACAATAAATTTCCTAACTTACTCTGTTCCTACTCAGATACTGTGTCCGTGGGCTCAAATTACAATGGTAAATAAAAGTGGGAATTTCTTGGCCTTTCCACCAAGTGAGACAGTGAGCACCCTAAAAATGACGATAAGATATCTATGCATTTCATAAATCGCACACAAATTCATAAATCGTATTAATGAAAGTGATATTTTAGTAATTTGAGCCCACGGACACCGTATCCGAGTAGGAACAGAGTATGCTAGGAACTTTATTGTTTATGAGAAAGTGGTGACAAAGGAATATTGTGTTTTTTTTAATATATCTTATCATGTTTTTTTTGCCTCCCTATTGTTTCCTTTTCCAGTCCCATCTTTCTTTCCACCATAGGTTCTACAAAAAAAAAAGATTAGCAACTTTACTTAAACTTACTAGTTTTCCAAGTTAGAAACGAGCATCTGAATGAACTGAAATAATCTGCCTAGAACATGAAAATTTTCCGGATATTAAAATAAAAATGTTAAAAAGTATGGTTTTTTTGATGTTTCATTCTACACGTAAGAGTTAATCATGAAATAAATTTCCAAATAAAAATCTACGTTCTGTTTTACCGTTAGAACAAAATTGTATTTGCATTCGCCATATATAGGTGCTGATACTATAAATCATTTGCTTATAATAATAATATCGGAACGTTATTAATGCTAGAGGCGAGGTGGTGAGATTTAGCAGTAGCAAAAGCGTCCAACAATAATTTAATCACGGCTATTAACGGATCAACCGAAGACGAATCGATCAATCGATAGCCCGCTCAGAGTTTGCCTTAGCCAAGACCGAATACCTATTGTACATATCACATCTCTACCATGGGTGTACAGAATTAAATAATTATTAAAAATACCTTCAGCAAGTAAGTCCCAATATTTTTTTCTCTCTTTATTACTTTGGGCTAAGTATTACATGGCTAAATTATTCAGTTGGTTTCTCATCACCATCTGTTGTCAGCGGTGGGCTTCCAATACGTTAACAAAGGCCTCGCTTAATTTCAAAGCAAAGCTCGGTGTTCTGAAAAAAGAGTGATTTTTTATCACTCCTATGTAATTATATGCGATACTTAAATTAGCAATCGATTGTTACTTTATACACTTACAACATATGCAATTTACCGTAAACTTATCAATGTAAATGGCTAAAAATGTACTACTGTGTATACTGAAACTGTCAGAGATTGCAGTTATGTACTAATTTGATCTGAGGATATTGTTTTCTCTTAAATTAACAAGGGGCTCGCCGGCTTTAGTAAAAATTTAGCAAGGGGTTCGTGCGAGCCCCTCCGATCCCTCTCCAGCCCACCCATGTATGTTGTGTATGTGGAGCCGACGTTTCACAGCCACCTTCTACAACGCTGTTTCTTAACTGTTTAGGGGGCAATACGCGAATCATTAATAGTTGTTACATTTTTTACAAACAAAATATGATACCCAACAACGACAAATTTAGCTCTTAAATAACAATAGCCATTGGCATCATCATATTTAGTTGAATATGAATAAAATGATTTGAAAATATTCTTTTTTAACAAACATGTACGATATTTTAATACTGTTAATTTTTTTTTTTTCAATTCTATTTTTTGTATTGCTACTATATTTATATTATATTTAAAGTTTTTGTATACATGCATACGTTTTAATTCATTACAACTTTTTTCATTTCACTGAAAACCTTAGATTAAAAGACAATTTTGAACGTAGGCATTATATTCTAATGTCAGATTTAGATTAAAAAGAAAAAATCTTTCAACCAGCGGTTAAAATAGATATATTATATCATTAATTAGGAGATTATTTTCTCATTATTAATATTGCATCGTTCGTTAAATGTGCGCCAATGGATTGAGATGTATTTTTTGATGTGCAATTTGAGAGAGAAATTACGATCACTCAGAATTTTAGATTTGGGGGTCGAGGTGAGAAGAAAATATGAAACGATGTGACGTGGCGTAACTATAGTAAGACCAAGAAATTGAACGTCTTAAATCTTATTTATCATCACAAATGTACCTTTATGATTACTTACGACAGGTTTTACTTTCCTAATATAAGTTAAAAGCAGTGCTTAAAAATGGTGCCGGTTCTCAATGTGAAGGATATGGAGTTTTTTTTATGAGAATTGATTGTTAGTCGTTGCTCAACCTTCTTTTTTCAAAGTGAGTGAAGATAGAAAGATAGGGTTAGTACAGGACTAGTGGTTAACTAGTCGCTCGCGCTTTACCCTTTTAATTTTAGGGTTGCAAGTAGGGATTCTGTGTCGAGACGTCCCGGGACTTTTGTCCCGGGCTTTTTCTGCTGTCTTAAGTCCCGGGACTTTGTTGTTAAATGTCCCGGGACTTAAAGACAGCCAAATTGTACATTTTAATTTCGAAAAAACTGTTCTAACAAAATAAAATTGGATGTAAGCAATCGCTAATATTATATTTAAATTTTCATACCTGATGTTGTTTTATTTACAAATGTTTTTCACTATTGTACAAAGTTATCAATGTCTCAATACGACAAAAAAGGTATAAAAGCTGTATCGTGATTTGTGAAGTAACGGTCATAATTTTACCCAATTCATTGATATTTTTTCAATAGATTTACCGTTATCATCCCTTGTTAGTGCATACATACATACAAATATTTAATTTTAATAAATTTATAATTTTATTGAAGGGCAAATAAAAGTCCCTGGAAGTCCCGGGACTTTGACTTCATCACGTCTCGTGTCCCGGGACTTTGAAAAACCCGAGACTTCAGAATCCCTAGTTGCAAGGGTGGGAGGAATAGATATCACAGAGACCAATCGATCTTGTAGGCTTAATATTAGTTATTTTAATTCTTTTTTGTGAAATTATGATTTAAAAAAATATATATAAACGTCTGTCGATTTAAAAATTAAAAGTTTTCTAGGGAAAAAATATTTGTTTTTGCGAATATTGATTTGAAACATTAAAAACCCTGAAAAAAAGGGTGTCGAGAAGCCGTTCCGCTGCATCACATGGACAAAAAGCAATGGTTAATAGTATATATATTAACAATCTTCCTTCAAATTTATCTACTCTTTTCATCAAAGCAATTTAAATATGACGATAAGATTTTGCCGAAGTGTTCGCGATGCATCGTTATCTTCTCGCGGTGATAGTTTATTTCATGTGATTTTATAATTTAAAAATATATAGGACATCGAAATTTTTAAAAGACATTTCTTTTAATTATTATAAAATGATCGGAGAACTTTATGCATATTAAAACATGGAATGTACGAATCAGATATAACGAAATTAAAGGTCGCTATGGCTAGTTGTCAATGCAAATACTGTATAATTAATAACACGACATGCTAGAACGCGCCAATGATATGCTAATATAAAGATAAATAATGGCATTACATAATATTATTATACTTATATGCATAGTAAAAGTTAGTATTTAAAAAAAATCTAAAGCTATTATAGTGTTTCATAGCGCACCTTGTTTAAAAGCCATTTGATTCTAGTAAGCTTCTTTTTAATGCAAAACGAATGGGCGCACAAAAGAAATAAAGATAGACACCTTAACAAACCAAGTATTGTAAGTAATGTGTGATACAGCTCTAAGCCAAAAATGATGGCTTACTGTTTTGTATGAAGGAGATCTTTACTCAGAGAAGAATGTATCATTCAATCTAAGTAATTAGGCTGACTATTTCTAAGAATGATTCGAGATGCACGGCGTGGCTCTATCCAAATACATGGTGTTTATAACATGGTTAGACTGATAAATTATTATTAAATAAATGCAAACTTAAATCTCTGTACAAACTTTGGCATTACATTAAAATCGTTATCCCTTTCTTCTTCGGAAATTGGATACAATGCATACAGAAAAATATATTCATGAATTACATGACTTTAATGAGATCTCATTACTGTGTAACCTTTCTCGAAATTACGTCATATCGTAGTGCAATCATATTTTTGAGCAACATTTACATTGGAATATCGCTTTTTATTGAAACTAAACTTTCCTTGTCGAGTCCAGCTTCCCTTCGACCTCATATTCAGTGACAAAAGTGGGCTAACCATGTGTCATTTTCTAGCCTTATCTGTCCATCTTTGCTATTTTGAAAAACACATGTTAAGTGATTAACTTATAATACATTCAAATTGTATTAAATAATTCCTGTTTAGAATCTTCATCATCAGTTGTTAATAGGCTGTCCAATCCTGGGATCCCGAATCCCGTAATCCGGGGATCCCGTCTAATTTTGCGATCCCGAAATTCCGGGATTGGTACGGTCGCGATCCCGAGATTTTGGGATTAAAAATTTTTTAGCAAATCTCGAAAATTTCTAAAATTTTGGATTTGGAAGAGCTAAAAAAAACGAGTCATGGAGATATTTTGGGTAAATTGGTAAATCACCATAGGGTTTTGAAATTTTCAAATTCGTTGAAAAGCTAAAAAAAAAACGAGTCGCGGTGACATTTTGGGCAAAGTGCAGATTCCTGGATTCACAACAAGGCTCCGGGATTGGATACCCTAGTTGTTAATTTACTTATTGTTCATTATGAGCAAACGTGCTATAAGAAAACATTAGACGTACTTACTTGCGGAGATAACAAATGTGTAAAACTTAATTAAATCCTTAATTAATTAATTATGTGAAATGAAACATTTTTTTACTGTAAAAAATCAACTGCTCTTCTGTTTGACTGTTTATATAATTACTTTTTGTACAAGAATCAATTTTTCACTATAAATATTAACTTTCAATGAAAAAGTTTAACTTCTGGGTCTGAGTGTGTAATTAATAGTTTTATGGTGACAGACTTCATCACTACGCCCTTGTAGACTAGAACTCTTTACATATTTATTTATCAGACGTCTTGCACTTTCTTGTCAGCCTATAGTTTATTCTGATAGACCATACTCATTATATTAATGAAAATCGATCCCAATTTCGCGTGTTATTAATGATCTTAATGAAGGCAATACATCGATTGAGCTATTCCATTTCACACCTCACCCCACCTCACTTTGCATACCATACTTTTGGTTATTATTATCTACCTTGAATAATTATTTCCATGATTATAATGGTTCAACTGATGCAAGCATGTAGAATTTACAAATCGGTCATAATGTAATTACCAGGTATTTAATTATGTATGGTCCATTTTTCATATATATCAGCGACCAGACATTGACATTCCTCGTTCAGTAAGGTTCAATACATACACGGATTAGTTTTCATTGTTTGAATTATATACATAGTATATTTCGCAAAAACTTTGATACCACTGATTACTTTCTTGTATTTAGATACACATTAGCTATGTTTAGTAACAACAAAAATAAACAATTTTACATAGAGCTAATCCAAAACTCATAAAGGACCAATGATGTATTTGAGTATAAATAGAAATGAAAATCACTACAGGCAATTAAAATGATAATAAATATTCGAATATAACGTTTTGTATAATGATATGGATGTTTCCACAATAATTACCGATTAGTATTATGAATAATAATATTTTATTGCAGGCTTGATATTCCCACATGAATAAAAATCATAATCGATAGGTCAAAACAATGGATCAAAGTGTCTTGTTCGAGAGAGGGGCTCCGTCGACTCATCATTGTTTCACGGTTGAATCGACGAATTGTGATGTGCTGTGTCGCGAATGGTCACCGGACACCAATTGGAAGCGGTGTGGTCCCGACCCCCCGTAATTGTAGGGCGACCACGCTTTCCATGCTATCGATTCGCATAGTCAAAATGTCATCACTCCTTAACGAAATTATATAACATGTTACAAATACTAATACAATATAAAATATTATTATTTTTTGATGTATCTATTTGAAACAAAAATTTCAAAAGTACGCGTACGCACGATTCGACGAAAGAGGACTAGCGGTTAGCTAATCGTTCTCGATATGCCCCGTTATTTTAGTTTTGGAGGGTGGGAGGGACTTTTTAGACATCACAGACATCCATGTTTTCGAACAGAAATCGATAAATAGATTGAAATAATGTTGTTCGTACTGGGATCCGTCACGTAAGTCAACAACGTTGACCACTATGCTACGGACCCGACTTATTAATATAAAGCCATCATATTATTGGTATGTATTTAATAAATAATATTCTTTTTTTCAAAGACTTTCACTTAAAGCGTAGAGAAGTAATTCAAAAAATTATATCATTTATTAAAATAAGAAAAAAACCAGGGCTGTGGAGTCGTTAAAAAGACGACTCCGGCTCCAGTTTCAAAATAAAAAAACGACTTCGACTCCGAAGAAATTCTTCAATAATTAAATTTTAACTTATATGTATTCCATCAGATTATCTTTAGTCAGCCAAGCATGCAATGTCAACACTGTGGACAATTGTGATTTGAATACACATCATTAAATATATATTTTTTAAATTGCCCTGGAAAAAACACTTTCCGTCTTAATACATTTTTTTTTATTATTTTTTAAATATAATGCCTTTAAAATTTAACTTTGCATTGACAGTGAACACCGTAAAAAAATATCACCGTTAATTAATTATTTTGGAATGCAATTGTGTGGTTACCCTAAATTATAGCATAATAAAAATTGGAAGGCTTATTCTGGGAAGTTTCTTTTCGCAAACTTGATATGCGGTCGATTTTTTATAAAATGTACACATCACACTTTTTTAAGCCATGTTTGGATGAACGAAAAAAGCCACGGATCGTTTTTTAAGAAATGCACTAATTTTTGGTAAGTTGTAATACGGTCAATTACCTTAGTTATTCGATACTATCTTAAATTTAAACGTACAACATCGACGAGAGAGCTCATATTTTTAACCATTTTTGGTTATCGGCTTTTACACTCTGCTATGCTTAATTTATATTATAATTTCTGCGTCTATTTATTTTATTATTATTATATTTATACAACACAAATGAATGATAGCAGACTTCGTTAACATTTTTTTTTCAAATATATTTTTTTATTTTTTTGGAAAAGTGTTATTATTAGCTAATATATTTTAGACTAATAAAAAGTGCTATATTTAGGTTTGTTCTAGTACTTGCACCATCGCATTTTATAATATTACAGTCATATCATAGACTAGGTGGTGATATCACCTGTCAAAATTCTCTCAACACTTTATTCGCTATATTTCACTTTCCTTCTCGTACTCTTTCATACACACACACACAATCTGTCTTTATTAAAACATAATAAACGGCTTTTACAATTCACATCGAGTGAATTGCTTTTAGATATCTTCTTATTTTTTTAGCGATGGTTGGTTTCATATTCGTTCTCAAATAATATCAATCGCGTTTTGTGATTCATTTTTATAAAAAAAATACTTCAACCTTCTGTAAAAAAACGTTTTGCTTGGGATGAACTTAATTATTTTGGTGAATCTGGGAAGTTTTTCTTCATCGCACATTGTGGCGATGCAAGCAGTTGTCGATGTCATTCATCGCGAGACGTGCGTGCTTATTTTTTTGGTCGGTGGATCTGGGTTCTTCTGCGTTAAAAATTATAAAATGTAAATTGGCCTTTTTTAAAATACGAAACAAGAAAATAATTACAATTTCAGTTTTATTAGAAGGGAGTGTTGAATGTTTCTGATTTATTAAATCGTTGATGGTTTTGTTATTAAAGGTTTAGAAAAACGGTCTACAACAATATTAATAATAACAAAATATGTTAAGTCACTTTGAATGATCAGACACGGTCGGCAATAGTCGCTCCGAAATATTGGTCGTTAACGAGCCGCTTAAGCACGCCAATGACTCCCAGTTCATTTTTTACAGATAAGTATTAGTGAAATAGAATAATAAGTAACTCTTCACTCAGCTGGGATATTTTGAAAATTTTGTTAAGCTTGATTTTATTTACTACCCGAATGTTTTTAAATAAGTTGATTAACAGCTTTTTGAAATTATACATATGTTTATGTCGCTGTTCACTCACCCTTAAATCCATAACAGTCTTCAATACATTCAATAATGTAGTTGTTACATTCGCATCGTTTTTTAATACGTTATGCACGTGCACACCGATTGTTTAGTATTTTTCAAGCTAAAACGCTGATATTGCCATCAGTTTGTAGACACAAAAGTCAGGGTAGAAATCGTCAGGGTTGTTTTTTTGTCTAAAATATCATAGAGTCGTGTATTAATCGATTAGGACATCCGATTCGCGAATGCGCTTGTGTTTTGCGAAAAGAAAAGCTCAAGCCGTGACGTGCTGTGAGTTGTGACGGGCGATCGGTGATCGGTAATCGGTGATTGCTGATGGGTGATCCTACCCTTGTAAAAGCCCACCAGGAACAATCACGTGCGCGCGCATCCGTCCAAAGCAATTAGCCGTCACAGCGCGACGACAGGGATGTTTTTCAATATCGTATAAAAAAACAGTCAAAGATAATCCACACCTTGTTTGAATGAGAAACTATTATTGTATGCTACAATAATATTTCATATTCGATTGATATTTATTATTATTTGCCTATGATTGTAATAAATGTATTTAAACTTAATAAAGCTAATTTAAAACATTTTGTGAAAGTTTGCAATTGTTTATATTACACAATTTTAACTCAAACGTTTTTGTTTTTTGATTTATAAAAAAATGAAAAATGTACAGTTCATATACTCATATTCTAAAAAATATTTTTCACATAAAAAAAAACCACGGCTTGCGAACACTTTATTATTTATTTTGTAAGCCATATCCGCTCCTCATGAGGTAGGTGTATACGAACTCTCGATAGATCCTTGCAGCACTTCTATTTACTTTTGAATCGGTGAAGTTTGATATTGAAATTCCATTAAGACGAAAACTTCAAAGGTATCTATTTATTTGAACTGATTGTAAGTACGTCACTCAATCTTTCTCTTTGGAGATGGTTAGGCTAGTAATTACTTTAACATTCTGTCTAAATCTAGTTTAATGTTTATTTTTGAAAGAATGATGAATTAAATCTTAGTCGTCCGCTGTCTAGTTGGTTAGCTTGCTCTACCAACCAGGTTGATCTGGGTTCAATTCCCGGTAAAGTCAAATAAAGATTTTTCAATTTTAAATTTAAGACCTAAGACGTGGGTATTTGTGATGTCAATTTACCTTGAGTTAATCTCGAGTGACTAACGATAAATTCTCATCGAGCTTTTCTCGTAGGATCTTTCAACTTCAAAATATTTGGCACATTGGCATTAGCTTCAGTGCCAAATATTAAAAAAAAATGAATTCGAAGAGTGTGTAATAGATAACATCCTTAAATCAAATGAAAAATGAACATATTAAAGTTTTCATCGTGGCTCTCACTCTGTGACTCTGCTGTCAAGTTGACAATTGCTGATCAACGCAAAAAACTTTGCATTTCTAAGCTTGAATTTTTCGTTATTATATATACCGGCTTTTTTTAAACAAAGTAACTTGAAAATACCGTAGCAAGGAAGGTTACGAAAAACTCAAAGATAATTTCTAACAGGAATAAAAAGTGCATTCACTTATGAGTTTCGAAATGGCGTGCCCTCACAATAATATATCGCATGCTCGTAATTCGCATTACGTAATTCCATTTTCACTTTATTCAATAATAATATAACCTTAACAGTTAGCACAATTGCTCCGTACAAAAGGGAACAATGGCGTTTATAGGGAACGATGTTTTTTTCACCATGAAAGAGGTTTCCACAATGGCGATGTGGGTATTACTCGGCAAACGGATCTTTTATATCGAATGTAAATTGCGGTGGTCGCTTTGTGGGGCGCAATTTGAAGTATTTAGTGGATTTTTTTGTTCGCAACGGGTTCGGTAGAGTCAATTTCTCCGGTGTGTCTCAAGGTAGAGCGGGTGATGTATTGTGAAGACACGCAACTCCAATCACGGTACATTTTATGATGTATATTTAAATGTTTCTTGCAGCTTCTTGGCGTTTCTGAATCGATGTCGCTGACGACTCGGCAACGACGTTCGCCTGGTTGTCGTAAATTAAACACACCTATAAAATTGTCAATTTTTACTCCGTTAATTCATCGAACCATTCAATCACTGTATCTTTTAAAAATGACAATAATAAGATAATATTAATAAAAATATTTGTCATGTACTTCTACCGACTAAATGGTAATTCAATGCATCAAAATCTTATAAAATATTCAATTAAGATAACGAAGGAAATAAAGATTAAAAAAAAACATTTTAAAATATTAAATTACAAATATATCCATTGAAATATTGATTGTCAACTATTTGCATGTCCGTAAAACACCAGTTTTAAGATGCTGACTGTATAATACCATACAATTGTACTTATTTCCACTTTTATTTACCAAGATCAGGACCGGTTTCGTTCAACTAAATGCTTGCCATGAGCGAAACCGGTCCTGATCTTGGTAAATAAAAGTGCTAATAAGTACAAAGGAATATCATTTTTTTTCTTAATTTCATGCCTTTCCGCCAAGTATTGACAGTAAACACCCTAAAAAGTACCATAAATAGTTTGTAGTTAACTACTGACTCTCTTATAGTCACTCCCTTATTTTATTAAAAAAATAAAAATAAAAAATTGCCCGACTTAGTGGCATGTAAATATATACAAAATTCATTTTTCAGTCGATCAATTGATTTATGTTCAAGCGCATGAATGTCCTGGATGCCTGCACTCCCTGTCACCCAACTTATCATATATGTAATTGAGATGCAAAAAGGGCAATTAGCTTACTACTAGACATGTCCTTGTCTCATCATTTTATCCTTATTCTATCGGAAAAATAAGGTTTTAACTGAATAATAACCAGTTGTCGTAATACAACTTTTATCGAGATCCTCTATTAGTAGCCCAAATACTTCGCAAAATAAGCAGACACGATGAAAATAATAATATTAAGGAGCTAGACACCTAAAAATTTGTTTGTCAAAAGCACTGCATCAGACATATCTGAAACAGGAGAATTTTCAGAAAATATGTGTGAAGAGACATTCTTACTATCGCGTCATAACAATTTGACATTAGAAAATAATTTATTATTCCTAAGAAGATTTATTACTCGCGTTTTGTTTTCTACAATCCCACCATCCGATCTCCGTGCTTCTGTTAAAAATATCACATAAGACGACATCGATACATTCATCAAAACAATAAACAATAACGGTTCTTTCATAGTTCACGAGAAAAAAATAAAAGGGACAGCCGCTGACTTTTTCTGCTTGAAAGATTTTTTATCGATAAAAAAGGGTTTTTTCAAGTTTAATAATTTACGTCAAAAACATTTTTATGCCATTATTTCATCATCCGTCAATTTAATTTGACAGGAGTGTTATTTGGCAAAGATTTTTTTATCCATCCCAGCTTTTTAAATAAAAACAACGGCTTTAAAAATTTAGATATTTTTTTTTTTGTAATTATTGATATTCGTCGGACGAAATAATTTCAAAAGTTTTGTGAACATAACTCTGAACTCTGCACATAACAACCCAAACATTCAAATGCTTTCACGATTTTTAAAACACCATGAAATATATTTACAAATTTATTTCTTGACATATAGTTCCAAAGACGTAAGAAAAAATTTCACCACCATAAAAATATATGTTAAGCAGTAATTAAGTAACCTAACACCTTTTTTGATATATTTATATTATATGAGATAGTTATTTTTTATATTATTCAGTAGATACCATTTGTAAATACCTATATTATCTAAAACTAATTACTAACTAGTTAATTGAAATATGTATTCATAATAATTATTAATATTACGTCACGCTTTCTTTAATGTCATTTCTTTGTTTTGCCAGTGGTTAAATAAATATAATCATTTTATGAAAACTATTCATATAATATTTAAAGATTTGATTATTGAAATATTAAAAAAATAGCCGCAAATATTTGGATGACAAATAGTCGATCAAAATCCGCAGTTGGTAAAAAAATAAAACACTCAGGATGAGCATTTTCATCAGTTATAAAAAGCTTGTCGGAGGTGAAACCAGTCTGATCATATTAAATTAAAGTGAAATTATTAGTGTTTTATTTTGTGATCACGTATTGACAATCTACGCGTAGAAAAAGAATCCTTAGTTGAGCTACACATTTTGTGTGTATAGAAAAAATTCTTATACAAATACAAAACCAAATGATTTTTTTAAGTTTTCAGTAGGTATGTACATATTTACTTCGTTAGGTATAGGTAAACAGTTTTCGTATTGACATAATATGTATTTTAATTTAATTTTCTTCAGAAAACTTATTGTTCAATCTGCTGCCATTTACACATACTATAATAAGCATATTTTTCCCTTTTAAGTATTCAGTAAAATATATGTATGTCTTTAATAATGCCGCTTGCATATTTAACTATAAAGATTAGATCGGATAGTTTCGACATAAAATTGTACACACGTTTTTTCACTCGCGAAGTGATCGCTGAATCTAGTGAGAGTATTAATAAATGTGTATATATAAATACACAGAAGCCATTTATATATGTAATTAAATATTATAGTCCCCGCAAATGTTGATAAATACTTGCTCATTATTTAAAAAAATATATTTTTACCCGATAATAAATTTCGTGGACGTGTTTTTGTCTTGTCTTACCGTTGAAGTTACCAAAACAAGCACTTTTGGGAGGACAGTGTCCGATAATTCTCTCCCTATACAAAACTGATACATCGGTCTTTAGCTCCATAACTGTTAATATATTCGGTGGAATTGTACGTATTATTAAATTATAGTTAAAATGAAACATACATAGACTTTTCTCCGCGGAACCTTAGTAATGGAGAGAGGAATAGTCCACATTCGAAATTGCATTATTACGAATTATCTAATCAGTAATCACTGCGTAGCTGTATTTTTACTCTTACGACTGCTAATTTTCTTTTCAGATTTTCGCATCAGCCAATTCATTACTGGTGTCGCTCTAAAGCCTTTTTAACTCGACCGATTGGACGATGTACAAGATTTTTGATTCGGTTATTAAATGTTGCCGAACTCTGGAAATGTTTGAAGATGAGAAATAAAAAGGATATACCACAAAAGTCAGTCGGTCACCTTGTTGTACCGGTAGGTTACGCCAGCTTTGTATATATGAGAGCGAATTGTGTTATATTTTATAAGTTTTGCGACTTCATAATATAAGCGCATAGATACTAATTCCTAGAATCTGCTTTACAGAGCATCGTTTCAATCTAGTTCATGGCATCTATGTTTTGCATAATTCCTATTAGAACTTTTCTGGCCACCGTTTGTAGGCAGTCAACACTACTGCACGTTGGGATGCACGTTAGTTCACACCGGTAGTTGATGGGTACATCGGTTAGTATTCTTGTATTGATGTTGTAAAAATATCTCAAATAAATAAATGTATCGGGTAGCGAATAATTATTATTGAAGATTAAAAATAAAATACCTCGCTAAGTTTTGACTTGCCTGAAATGCCAATAATTTTATGATTACGAAAATAATAAATTATTTCGTCGGTCGACTGTTCTTTATTCACGTAAGCGGGCTAATTATGTCATTTTGTCTTACGATAAGCGGTCTCCCGCCAAAGCTCGCTAGCGAGAGCGAGACCGATAGGACCCCTTGCGCCTTCGCGGACGCTAAGAAAGACTGAGAAGGCAATCTATATATTAATACTCGATAATGTCCGTCCGTCTGAATGATTGTCCGCGATTTTCCCTCCCCCTCCTCCGCCCCAGCCCCGCTGTCGCCATTTTTTTATTCATACCAAATACATACTTTTTTCGTTTGTATATGGTCGCGATTTCACCTTTTCGATGACGTCAAGAAAGACGGTCCCCCCATCCTGCCCCGCTGTCGTCATTAATTCATTTCTTCATTTTTCTCTGACGTCATGAGTGAATTTTTGAAATCATGACATTTTTATTTTATTATGTGTAAAAACAATTAATTTTCAAAAAATATTCTCTCAAGCTGTGGGATTCGATACCATGCCCCAATTTTCATGCGCGACGTTCGGACACCCAACACACTGCTCCACCAGTCCAGTTGATGGTTACGAAAAAAAAACTCTATTTAAAGTTTTAGTTAACTAATAATGACATCTGTGGGTGAAATCTTGCACTAAACGAATTTGACCGTTCTGCAGCGTTTTGAGAGGCTATATAAGGCTGCTCAATTATATATAATAATTTAATATATAATAATTTAATTAACTATTTATTTATATATATACGAAAAATGGTTGTTAGCAAGCTTAAACATTATTCCAAATATTAAATAATTTACGAGGTCTATTTCTGCTAATACGAAAAATAGTTGTTAGCAAACTTAAACATTATTCCAAAAATTAAGTAATTAACAAGGACTATTTTTGCTACTATGAAAAATGGTTGTTAGCAAACTTAAACATTATTCCAAAAATTCAATAATTTACGAGGTCTATTTCTGCTAATAGGAAAAATAATTGTTAGCAAACTTAAACATTATTCCAAAAATTAAGTAATTTACAAGGACTATTTTTGCTACTATGAAAAATGGTTGTTAGCAAACTTAAACATTATTCCAAAAATTAAATAATTTACGAGGTCTATTTCTGCTAATAGGAAATTAATTGTTAGCAAACTTAAACATTATTCCAAAAATTAAGTAATTTACAAGGACTATTTTTGCTACTATGAAAAATAATTGTTAGCAAACTTAAAAATTATACCAAAAATAAAATAATTTACGAAATTTCTACTTCTAAGAAAAATGGTTGTTAGCAAACTTAAACATTGTTCCAAAAATTAAGTAATTTACAAGGACTATTTTTGCTACTATGAAAAATGGTTGTTAGCAAACTTAAACATTATTCCAAAAATTAAATAATTTACGAGGTCTATTTCTGCTTCTACGAAAAATGGTTGTTAGCAAACTTAAATATTATTTCAAAAATTAAGTAATTTACAAGGACTTTTTTTGTTACTACGAAAAATAGTTAACAAACTTAAACATTATTCCAAAAATTCAATAACTTACGAAATTTCTGCTTTTACGAAAAATAGTTGTTGGCAAACTAGAACATGATTCCAAAAATAAATAATTTACAATTTAAATACTGCAGGGCAGGGCTGTCGATATACGCCCCCAGATATATTTCTTTTACTATCAGAATTTCTGGATTATTCAATAAATAGGTTAGTAATTTATTTTTGACGCCTGTAAATTTTCTGACTACTTGAAAATGCAACAAAAATCCCCCCGTTGAGGTCAACGGGCTTACAGCTAGTCGTTATAATTAATTAACGACTCGTGCCGAGCACCTGTAATGGCAGCTGAAATGCTTTGTTTTAATTTAAACGGCCCGTGCCACAATCACACCTACAATTTGTTGTTTATCAGAAACCTCGTCATAGAAACAAACAGTTACTACAAACTTAGTCACAGATGCTTAACTATTTTTTTTTTACTGACCATTAAAAGCTATTTATCAATTATCCAAATAGCTTGTCATTTAATTCAACAAGATAATTGAGAGTTATTTAGCTTTTTTAAATTGTGTATATTGTAGTCAAGCATTTGTTAATTAAAACAAAAAAAAACAATAAATTATTGCGAAAGGAGTGCTTTCTAGAATAAATTTTTCTCTGCAACTGAATTTTCTATTGATTTTTTTTTAGTTACGAGTAGAAGTTACATTAGTTTTCCGTATCTTTCGTCATTGCACTGCTGCAACTTTTTGCAGGTCGAGTAGGATGTGTAAATTATAACACATTACGTTCATGGGTAAGAAGAAAATATAAGGTCATTTATAAGTGTGACATTTTGAACCGCGATTTAGTTACGTGTAGTAGTCATTGTTTTCGTCAATACGTTGTCACGGCATACCTATCTAGAATGAAGTAAATATTTTTTTTTTCAAATAACGAAACATCTGATCATAAACTCATATTTTATTAATATGTACTTATTTCTTTGAATAACTATATGTAAACCTTTATTTTTTTAAACCGGTATGAGACACCTAGAAAACTTAGACAAATGTAAGTATGTCTAAATATTTTAACAGTATAAAAAAATATTTTCTCATAACACTTCTGAGTACCTTCGAGAGAAGGGTGAATTGTAAATTAATCTTTTCTGGCTGTCATCGGACAAGCATTTTCATAAAAACCATGAAATAGGTTGGAAGCGTAAGGGTTTAAGCATTCAGCATAACAATGAACAATATATATTCGCGAACAACACACAAAAAAACGCATTTTAAATTGTCAATATTCAAGACTGATTCGAAAATCGTTTTAATAATGACATAAAATCAGATGATTTTTTTAGAACATTTTTAAAATGTAAACTTAGGTATTCAAGTAAAAATCCTTATAACATTATCTTATATAAAAAACAAAAAAAAATACATTTTACTATTGATATAATGGCTAGCTATGGAAGTTTAAATGTGTAAATAAACACAGTCATCAAAACCATCAACAAATTTATTAGTCATGTTATTTTTAAAACACGCAAAATGTAACTTTTTAAGAATAAGGTAAAAAATCAAATATATTTATTCAATAAAAGTTTTAAGACATAGTTGATACATAAATACATACAATGCTATTTTTACACAATCACGATAAAGTTAGACTACGTATATATCAATTAAATCAAAAGTATGTTTAGAATATCAAAACAATTTCAGTCCGCGACCATGAATATTAATAGGTATGAATAGGCATGTATGTTCAATCAAATTTAGAATATGTACACATACATATACCTAATTTGACTTAATTTCTGGGTTTATTGAAAAAGTCGCCAAACAGTCCTCTTCCAACTCATTTTTATACCTTTATCCAGCCAAGTCAGTTCTTGTTTCAAATATATATCTTACTTTGTTGATTTTTTTTTTACTTTCCACCCCCACACCGGATTTATAGTTTTTATTGGGCGTATCCTATAGTAGGCAATATCTGGGGGTCTCACGTGACCATATCAATTCCAGCTGATGTGCCTACACTAAAATTATACTACACTCATGAAGTGGTTCTGGCATGTCATGGAAGGAAGCAAAGCAATTGGCGGGAGTCGGCCATTCGCTCCACATATGAAGAGGATATGATTGAAGAAGAATCCTATAGCAGAGCTGCATCAGCGTCTTCTAAATATTAACCATATTGTCCCAGGAGGAGTTACTTACGTTTCGGATGCTGGTTGCTATAGTGGATTTATAATAGTTATCGTATTAATTATCAAACAAAATACTTACTGTCAAGCTACTATAATAAAAGTTCACATGCCCAAACTTAGCTTTAACAATATTGCGATCCCTCAGAAGTGCACCCGAGCTAACTTGTTTGTCGATGTAAAGTAAAAAATCTTCAATAAAATATATAAAGTAGGATAAATAACACATCTAGTCACTTATAGAAGTTAAATCATCAGTAACATTTACTATGCAGTCGTTGCCCGCGAAAAAAACTCAATCACAAAAGATAGGACACGGTCGGTGCTTTTGCCCTGAATTATTATCTTATTATAGACGATAATGTATGATGATTCGCCGTCGCCGGGGGAGGTCGCCGCACGGGACGTTTCTGTGTTTTACAACAATAATCGGGAAATATTAATAATGGCGAATATTAAAAACCACCCAAAAAGTGAGCACCAGTCTATTGAACAATTTGTATGAAACGTCAAATGGATGCCACTCCATCGAACACTTTTGAAGTGGGACTCTTTCATCGGCGGATTCCCAGGGTGCGCTGCCGACCTTTTCCACACCCGTCAATAGATTCGGATGGACGTCATGCGCGCGCAGAAATAATTGCCGTAAACAAGGGAAACGGGAATAATGACCGTAAATACTCTGGCGATTATTTTTTTATTCGAATCTACGAAAATGGTCAGTGAATAAAAAACTATAAAATTGATTTAAAAGAATAAATGTGAAAGGAATGCTCACTAGGTTTATAATAGAAACACATCATTTTACCTACATATATGAGACGAGCGCGTGCTTACGAATAAAGACTTTTATTTAATTTATTTGTATGAAAATATTGGCACATTGATTTCGTTATATTTCTCTAAAAATGATTATTTTTTTAAAACTAAATACAGTAATTTTATTATGATACTACGGATAATACAATATTGTTTGTTCCATTCAAATTATCGCTGGATAAGCGAATTGTTTTTTTTCTTCATAAATTCATTTAATAACGCCTCATATATTCATATACTAATATGCAAGTGATATTTATTTGATATTCACTTCTGTCATTTGCACCAAGCGTCGAAATAAAAATATGCGTATTAAATCAACCATGATTCAAAGCTAGTATACAAATATTGTATTATTCCTATAGTATAAACGAGGATGAAGCTTTAGTTTGACAAAAGTAACGCAGTCTGTTTACCTAAATTACATTTAAAAGTGTTTTTAAGAATGAATAAATGCTGAATAGTGGAAAAAGTCAATTACCTCCCAATTAGTTTAGTGTCTCGATTTTGCACATCTGATAACAGTTTGTAAATTATACTGTATTTTATTCAGAAAATGAATTCCTGCGTAGTAATTACATGAATCAGATTGATGATAGCCGAACACGCTCGGCGACATAACATAAGTGGATTGAGTGATTTGATTATGCAGTTCACACGAAATCATTTAAATGCGTTCATGGCTGATGGATCGTTTTTAAATATGTAATGATCGTCTTTCCAATCCAAACGTGTCATTTTTATAAACTCAAGTGTAATGCAAACAATAATTGCCATAAAAAGAAATACAAAGTGTATTTGTTTTAACTTTTAAGCGTATAGGGATAATGTTATTGCAGTAGAAAGTCACGCAATCTTTGAATTATGAGCCTGTATAGTTTGTTTGTGCAGACCGGGTGTAACTGCATTAAATCAAACATTTTATGATGGGCTCATTTTTGAATTTATATTAGTTACAAGCAGCGCTACTTTTGCACAAATATATTCTAATGATTTGAAATACAAATAACCATGATCGCTTGCATTTTAAAGCACTATATGAAGTCCCATTCGACGTATCTCCACATAAATTGTTCTGCATGCAATTCAATCAATCTCATATTTTCAGAGAAGGAAACGAAACAATTATGGTGGCAAGTTGAAACTAATAGTAAGTTGACTGTCTGTTTGTTTTAATCGGATAGTTATAAGGTTATTTACACATAGCATACATCAGCGGTGGGTTGCTAAAATGTCTACAAAGGGCTCGGTTAATCTGAGAGCTATTCGAGGTGTTTTGGAGAAGGGATGGACTTTTTATCACTATTATAGGGTAAGCTTTTACTGTGTAAACATATGCTGATATATATATCGAAAAAAAAACTGAAGGTATATTTTAGTATGCACCTGAAATAAGTGCATTTTACGAAAAAAGTCTTTTGTTTTATAGTACATATAAACCATCTACATCAATAATTACTGTTGATTTGAAAACATTTTTTTACTTTGACAAGAAGCTCGCGCGAGCCCTTCCGATCCCTCTTCAGCCTACCCCTGCCATACATCCGAAAATTAATTTAAAAATGTGCTTCTACTGGGCTTCGAAATTGTGGACAGCGCAAATAAATTAATCCAATATTGACCACTACGCTCAGGAACAGATTCTCTATCATTTCAAACGATCTCTAAAATGTGTAACGGATATTTTTTTTAACAATATCATGTAAAGTCAACATAGCAATCACAACTTATGTCTCAATTTTTTTTAAATGCTAAGAAGAAATGACACTTCTCTAGGGTGATAGATAATATTAGTTTTAGAGCAGAGAATAATTTTCACAGGCACTCGTTTAAAAATATTGAATGTTTATATCTGCTAATCGTTGGTGTCTTTTCTTTTATCAGTAAGTTTGACGACATAATATACTAATAAATATATACGTACATTTTGTTTTTGCCATTCTAGTATATAAATAAATATGTTATATTAAAATTTACTTTAAATGTTAATAGTTCTTTTAAGGATTGTAAATTTTTTCAACATTCTGTACTATTTCTGATATTCTGTAGTATTTTTATTTATGTTCGTATATTTAAAAAAGCGTCAGAAAGTTTACACAATTAATGAAACTTTACCAGAGTGCTATGAATAAAAAACAAAAAACAAATAACAAATTCATAGTAAACGTGTTGTTATTTTTTATAACAAATTATTTTTTCTGGTACTTAAAACTTAAAAATATTTCATCGATTAATAAAATCAAATATGTTATGGAATTGGTAAAACGACAACGTGAATCGCTCCCCCATTTTTTAGGCAGAATGATTAATTGTGCCAAAAACTGTGATGTTGTTTTTAACATTCTGTAAATTAACGATTTTATGTATTGTCTTTATAAATTGTTCAAATACATTTTCGTTTGCTGCTCGCAGGAGACGGACCACACGCAGTAGGCGCGCTTAATGTCTCTATTATATGAAACGGGTTGCGAAAAAAAAGATTCTATGATTTACGACCTTATTATACATATTTGATGATAGATGGTATTAGAGATATTTATAATCAGTGGTGAATTAATGTGGTCATTAAGCAAATACATATTTCAAATGTTTAATTTAATCGATTACAATTTTGTAGAGGATAACAGAACTCGTGTTCTTAATTTGATTTGATGTGCTTAAGGAATGCAACTAGCATTGATGTATGGAGCTAGATATATTCTTTAAGTTTATAAGATTCGCCAGTGGCGTATTGCTGAGCGGTGTTGGCTCAAGGATTTACTTCCTATTCCTGTTGCTAAGAGGTTCAAGTCTCCGGATGAAAACTTTCCCAAATATTTTTTTCAATCTATTCAAGGAGCCATAAAAAACATTTAATAGTACCTGTGATTAGGGCTTCCATCCCGGCTTAAGCCAAAACCGTTTAACCGGTTTATTGCCTGTTTAAAGAAAAACCGGTTTATTTTTCACGGTTGACCGGTGTTTATTGAAAACCTCTGAAATACTGGCTTGTGTGGTACTACAATTGGTCTTTTGAATATAACTCCGGCTTAAGCCGGTTTATTTATTAAAAAAAAACGAAAACCGGGTAGTTGCTTTAAACGGTTAATTGAATGTCCGACCTGTGATCTTTTAATTTCTTTTAACGTGTTCTCTGTTCGATCTTAAAAAAGGCCGCTAGATATAAATTATCAAACTAACTTTGAGTTCTTTCTCAACCCCCTATTATCCCCTTCTGTTTATAGATATAATTATTGACCGAATGACAACCAGTATTCTGTAAAACTTCTATTGCAACATTGGGAACGGATAATTTTTATGTAAAAAATCTATTTATAAAATAAAGCTGGTACCTAAGTTTAAAGATTTTCATTCTGTCATTATGATCGCAACCCAACTAACATCATAATAACAAATACAATAATATCAGAAATATGTATCTGAAGTTGGCTGCGCGCATTCCAATATCTCAATATGTAAGGTATCGTCGTGACGTTGCAATAAATACTCTTTTGTAGAAATGGTTTTCATTTTTAGCGCGTGTCAGCCTTCAGCCACCTATTAACGTCCGCCGACATTTTAATTAAATTAAGTATCGACAAACTGTCAAACACAAATGTTCTAATTTTGTACGCAGACGTCGTACACATTGAGTGCTTTCGAAGAAACTTTCTAAAACTGTCAAAATAATCTTATGTAACATTGTTTATTACATGATTTTAAATAAAAGTAATTCAGCAACACTTTTTGTTTTTTTTCTCGATTTTAGTTGTAATACATTCCTAATGATGCATTTTTATTAAGCGTTACAACTTGCGTATTAAGAATAAGTCGGGTCTGAGGTATAGTGGTCGACGCTGTTGGCTTCGGTGACAAATCTAACAGGTTCAAGTCTCAGTTCTAAAAACATTTTTAAATCGATCAATTTTTCAATCTTAAAAATTAACGGAACCACTACTTATGCCCTAGCCTTGTCCTTCTATTCTTACTTACTCTCTTCGAAAATGAGAGGTTGAGCAACTGAGTAACAAGAAGTTTTTTCAGTCAGGGTATTTTTCACTTCTACATTTTAATTTCACAAATCTGGCACTTCATAGGCTTGGCACAACCAAAGTCACGTCTCGCGAATCCAGCGACAGTCCAACATGTGATTAATTTGATAGTAAAGATGTCTGAAGTTAAAAACAATGTCGCAGCGATTTTATCAACAAAATGAAATCCTGCTTTTCGTGGGTACTGGGTAGAAGAAAATATTGTAATGTATCAACGGAATACATTCTTATTATGCGTAAATTATAATGAAGCTTTTTGAATAAAGTTGTAAAAAATAGAAAAGCACTGCTACCAATGCTCTTTTTAAGCTGCGCGCGTTATTATAGTTATTATACTAAATCTGTTTGCTTATAAAAGTATTTAAATTTTAAAAATGTGTTTATAAAGTTAGTATATATTAGGGTATATTCCTTTAGATTAGGGTTTCCTAAACTATGTCCCGTGGAACACCGGTGTTCTTAGTATACAACTATTCCGCGCATTTGTTTGTTTGGCCTGCTCAGCCTTTTGATTCTGAGCTCAGATAACCTTAAATCTTGAATATAGCATACATACTTACTCGTACGACTAAACATATTATGTTTTATGTAATGAGCAATAAATTACTATTAGAATAAATATAAAAGAACTCACTCTACTTCAATTAGTAGTGTTAAATTTATACATTTCAGTAGTCCGTCCGGCTCCACGAGGTAATGTAAATTAACAAATGTGTTGCGGGCATCACGTTCACGAACCTTCCGAAAGAATTCCACTGAATAATGATAAAGTTCTCAATAATAATTACAAGTCCGAAAAGCCGCAACGTAAATATTTTCATTCGTCAAAACGCTTCAAATGTTATCATTATTATTTGGACTTCGCCTCGTTTTAATTCGTTTTTTTAGCTACCGACCAACTATCATAAATTAATTAACGGCACGATCCAAACAGCGGCGCACGCAATTTTCCAACACAGATATATACTTTTGAAATACTTAACCCATGTCCACTCCCAAAGTGAAGCATATAACCTCCTATAAAGGTATCTCAGTATAACTTTTTCTACGAGAACTGCTTTTTACTCAGTTATCATCTTTGACTTTATACTTTGCAAATATTAGTCATTAAAAATGTGTCAACCTGTTATTCTAACAACTATCTATTCTTACATCAAACCTGTAAGTTTTAACTCTTTGCCCAGTTTTAACGTGACACGTGTTTTACCTCTTCTCGGCAACTTTTACCGTCTTGAATGTTATTTTCTTCTTTCTTCTACTTCAGCACTTTTCAATGATACCGTTGAATATTAGTATCATAAGATTGTTTTTATAATTTTTACGATTTACTGGCTATCCTAATGAAAAATTGTTTAACTTTTAAAATACTTTATATTTATATACTATATATTCATACAAAAATATTTTCGAGAAGAGAAAAATAAATACATTTCTGATTGAGGTGGGCTTTAAAATTATCAAATAAATAACGTCCAGTAAGGATAGCTTCTCAAAACTCATCCGTATGCTTTGCAATACAGCGATTTGTTATAATATTATGTACATATACACATTTTACGTATTATGACTACAATATTCTGATAATTTTATATAATATATTTATAATAAATGCATCTTTATTGTCAAAATCACATTTACTCAATTGTAAAAATATGGTCCAAAACAACTATTATAAAAATAACATAAATATATTTGATCGTTCGGATTTACCTAGTTAGTTAGTACTGTCTTATTTGTATGTAAATATTATAGATATTTTACAGAGTTAAAAATATGAAAATACTCCTTTTCCAGAATATGGATAGACTCACTCCCCACTCGCCTAGGTATCGTGCTATTTTTTTTTTACTTCATATCTTCAAAACCTTACCGCTCTCTGAGACGATTAGAACTTTTGATCGGTATATTTACCTCAAAGAAACGACATGCTTTTCAATGTCGCACCGGTTCTCTCAGGTTTCGTCTTAGAATTACGACTATTTTCCGTCACATATTGATAAAAGTCTATACAATACAGCAATCAGGCGTCGTAAGATATCGTAAGTGGATTCTATCAGACAAATCATCGAAAACAAATGAGCTCGGTCAAATTACACAAACAGCGTATAAAATGTTCATTGTGACGGCATTCTAGATAAGTTCATTTATAAACAGCTCATGTATTTCTACTGCACCCTGAGCCGTCTGGCATTGAAATGCTGCGGCAGACGCCCCGATCCGCTGCCGCGAAGAACCTGTCGCTGCCGACTGCGACGGCTCCTCCTGTACGTCCGGCCGACACGATGGACATATTCGTCTGCGATCCACCGTCTCCGCAGGTCTGACATGAATTCTTACGCGAGCCTTCCGAGCGATCGCCTTGTAGATTTACGAGTAAACTTTGACGGCAAAGTTTCGTCACGGTGTCCAGCTTTTCCTTTTCGCCTGACTTTTCCGATGTTTTGTTCTGATTCTGTTTGCCTTTCCGCATTCTCACTTTCCTAAATTTAGACGCTAGATTTGAGAGTCCGAATCGACTTCCAGACTTGTGAGGCCTGCCGGCTTCTTCGGCGAGACCAGAGTGGTCTCTCGGCAACGATTCGTAGCCCTTCTCGTTGTTGAACTTATCGAAAGCGTCACGCTCGGCGTCGATCATGCCCACCGACGCAGATTTCATGAGCAGCGCACCGTCTAAATCTCTTCCCGTTGTCGCTTTCGCTGGAATGATGAGGGAATTCCCTTCGTAGCTGGTATCGCTGCCGCAACTTATTTGACTTAATCTATAAACAAATAAATAAATAGGTTTGTTCAATGAAACTTTCGAAAATTTCGTTTGGAATTATATAAACATTAAATGTCGACAAATTGTTAAAACTGTTGTCGCTTTATGTTGAATGAGAACTTATACATAAGAAGTAAATATGACAAAGGGAAGAATTTGTGTATCTCTATTTAATGGAATCCGTATTCGCTAAAAATATGTTTTGAGTCTTTACAAGAATAATAATAGTGTAAATTTCTAATGCAATAATTATTATGTGTGACAACGATCACAAAAATCAATTATTTAAAAAAATCAGATACAGCTTCATTAATTTCGTTTAAGCAGTCATTGGCGAATGGTTTGAATATTTAATTTCTGACCATAGATTTTTTCACCATTTATAAGTACGTATTCCTAAATAATATTATTAACTTAATCGACGTATACCTATTTCCTGCTAAGTCAACGTTACTTGAAGAATTGCAGACTTTCTTGGTTCCGTTTTCGTCGTTGTTGCCACTGCTTTTGGAACCCGAAGCTAAAAATTTCTCCTTGGCCTGTTTCAGTTTCATAGCTCTGCTGCAGGATGAATCAGATGATAAATAAACCGAATCTGTCTCTTTCGGCTCTGACGTCAGTCGTGATTTCGCCAGCCGCAGCAGATCAGAATCGATCTTTTTCCCGTACGTTTCTGGTATCATTCTCGAAGAGTTAATATTTTTTCGCAAAGTCGCTTCGTGATTGCGAGAGGCCATATTTCGAGGCGGTGGAATCGGTGGCTCGTTGTCCGACTCACTTTTTTGGCGAGAGTCAGAATCGATAGGAATCTCCCTAATGGTCGTGGGTATTTCTGACTCGCGATAATCAGCCTGTATGTATTCTTTTCTCCTGCACAGCGGTGATGTCGTTTTGAGCGATCCGGCGCTTGAGCTCTTTAATATGCCTCTGAGAAGCTTTTTAGGAAGAGGGGGTGTCATTTCTGAACTGTCGCTAATGTTTTCTCTAGAATATCCATAATTCCTTTGATATCTATGATTGTTTTGTCTTGTTATCTGTGATGCGCTTGCTGACTTTTGGACTTCTTTATCAAAGAAAGGATTGTTTCTAAAAAAAAAATGTTTTTACTATACACAAAGAGAGTATGCAAAAAATATTAAATGATAGAGATAATCACTTTTAGGGTGTTCACGGTCAATACTTGGTGGAAAGGCATTATATTCCTTTGTACTTCATTCCACTTTATTTAATATGTCCGGACCGATTACGCTCATTACGAGCATCGTCAACTGATAAGAAATATAATTTAACAATGCTATTTATACAAAAATTAACAGTTATAAACAACAATTGGCATTGACAAGAAAACAACAAACAGTTGTTGTAAAACAGTGGGTTAAATTAAATTACTTGGGTAGAGTTACAGAAAAAATCGCTAGGAAAATTGATAGAAATAAATTTAATGTAACCTTTTATAACACACTCAACTTGAGTCGTGTTTTAGTGAATTCCAAAGATAAGTTAAACTTTTTGAACCAAAGCTGTATATATTTACTCAACTGCGATTCCTGTAACGCCAAACATATTGGTCAAACAGGTAGATCGTTTAATATTAGAATCAAAGAGCAAATGAGTTGTGCTAAGAAAGGGGATGAACAGTCTTCATTTGGAAACCATCTGTTTCAAAATAAACACACTTTCGATATTAGTAGAAATTTTAAAGTTCTACATTTAAATAACAAGTCTGTCAAACTAGACAAACAGGAAATCCTAGAAATCAATAGATTCAAATTTTTACCTGATTCAGATCTTTTGAACGATCAAATAATATTTGCTAGTTCCCTGTTACTTTATCCGTTGCATTAGCCCTTGTTAACTATTCTTTTATATAATTTAAAATATATATATATGTATGTATATATATATATATATATACATATATATATTTCTTTGTTAGAATTGATATGGTCTTTGAAAAATTTCTTTTTCAGAATCTTCCTGGCTGTCGATTTTGTTTAAGCATGTACACTCACCAACTACTTGGAAGCGGGGAAAAATAGAAAACTATCATTAAGCCTATTCACTCTATTAATGTCATTATTCATTGTATCACTTTGTCAAAGAATTCCCAAATTTTAATTATGTTTGTAATTACTTTCAATCCCCATTCTAAATTTATTAATCTGAGATGACTTTTTAATTATATGTTAGATGTGTTAAACATTTTAATTTTGTGCTATTTTAAAATCACTTTTAATGTAATTGGTATTTTCTTTTCAATGCCAATTGTTGTTTATAACTGTTCATTTTTGTATAAATAGCATTGTTAAATTATATTTCTTATCAGTTGACGATGCTCGTAATGAGCGAAACCGGTCCTGACATATTAAATAAAGTGGAATGAAGTACAAAGGAATATTGTGTTTTTACTAATAGAGATAATAACTTACCTTACGGAAGAATGGTGCATCGATCTATTTACATCGTGAACAAACCGTTCTTGCGACCTCGGGGATCGCCACGGTGGTGTGTTGGCACCACCCTGAGGCTTAGACTCTCCTCCTAGAAATTTCAAAACAAAATCATTGTATTATATCAGTAAGCGTTATATTAAAAACCTAAAAGATCTTAAGAGTATTCAAATTATTCCAATCCCAGATCTATAGCCCTAATCCTAAAGCCTGTTCTTATGCGCAAACGTCAAAACCAACATTCCAACCGCATTCCAACCGAATTCCGCCAAAATCATTTTGCAAGTGGCACATAAGAACAGTCAAAATTTTGTTGTGCTGCCAGTACAATAAATAATTATATATTGTTTTTTTCAGAGTAGCAATTTCTAGGTCTGTAGCCAGATTTCCATTCAAATTTACGAGCGGCAAAATCAAAATAATTAACTATCGACATTCAGTTCTTCTTAGTTCAGCGAATACGCCTTTATAAGACTATGGAAAATATTTGATTGTTCATAAATAACTTATTGTTTTTTTTTCGTGCTATTAAAACCTAATTCGCCACTTCGAACATTATCGCATTTGATGAAAAACGTCAATGAGAAATACAAATATAATTTTCACTTAATTGGTGTGAAAATTATATTTGTCTGAACCATTTTAGGTTAAACTGTACGACAAATACGTACCACAGTTTTAAAAGTATCTTGTTATATTGAAACAGCGTAATATTGTTGTCAAACAAGTTAATCATACCTAATTATAAACATAACCTTATTTCAATATTATCCGATTTTCTTTTGTTTTCATTTCATCTTATTTCAGCGAATACACACTCAAAGATAACACATTTTTTTATTGTCAATAACAAATCGATTATTTTATTCTAATCCATACTCTAAATTTTAGAGTATAGATTAAGAGTGTAAAACCTTGTCATGCATTGTTGCTGACAGATACAAAAATGAAATTTCCTATAATATCGTTTTAAAATGCTCCATGCTTTTTAAGTAAAAAAAAACAATGTTTTTAAGCCAAATATTTCGAAAATATACCACCATGTTAAATATTTGTTTACTAAATTTTATGTAATATATACATCAGAGATGAATAACTGTCAGTTTGACATTTGATATTTAGTCGGTTAACTTGTCGTTTATAACAAAATTCGACATTTCCAGGGTTGGAGGTTGGTACGCCAAAACAGTAAGCGTTTTAGGGCATAACTGTTTCTGACGGATTGCAAACGGTTGAAATGTGGTTTTGACGCAAAAGAACAAAACCAACTGTCAAAACTACAATCCATGCCATGTGATCAAAGATTTGAATTAGATTCTTATTCGAAAACAGTTTGCAAACCATCAGAAGTACGCAGAAGAACAGAGCTCTAGTATTGAAAGTTTCGTTTTTTTAGTCTGGAAGCATGGATCTTATATGTGATATATTAATTCACTCTTACCCATCAATCATAAATAAACGAGAAGTAATAATTGCTTATTATATTATTAGCCTTCCATTTTATCGTATCTCTCTCCGAAAAAAGAGACTGAGCGAGTAACAAGTAGTTATCTTTGAAATGATTTTGTAGAGAAAGGTAGCATTAAAATCAACATGCTCCATATCAGAAACGAGTTTGGTTAAAAAAAAAATGGATTTCAAAGAATCACATCAGTATCACACTATTTTCATTCAAAAAAATCAACATACAGTCTTAGAAAATATGGCAAGCCAGGATAAGTTAAAGATATTGAAGGAGTACTACACAAAGTACTATCTCTAAAGATATGTGGGTTAATATGGGATATTTATTGGTTATATTTTACTATGATTAGGCATTGTAAGGTAAATTTCTTACCTTCTTCGTTTAGTTTCTTATTATACTTCTGTATCATAATCCTTATAGACGGAGCGGTCTCTTTTGCGAGTGGCTTATCGCGGCGCGACGACGGCGGAGAAGCGGGCAGCGGAGGCAAAGCGCTGGAAATCCCTGGAATGCTTTGGGTACTGGACCGTAAGAGAATAGGGCTACCCCTGCACGCACCGGTGAATCTCTCTCCGGATCCTCTCCGTGCGGGCAGCGTATCTTTAGAATGGTATATTGATTCGTCGGAAGCGTTTCTGCTTCCTAACAGAGTTCTAGAAGAGCTGTTTAGTTGAGCTTGTTTTCTAAGAAAAAGCGGAGAAGGCGTATGCGATCTTATGTTACCGAGCGATTCGCTAGTAACGATACTGAACTGTCTCCTGGTCTGCTCGTCTAATTTGGGTGACCCGCTAGTAAGCTCAACAGTGTCTTTGGATATATGGGCATGATCATTTTTTCTTTCGTTGCTGACCAAAATATCTGGTAAATTCTCTTCCGTCTCTTCGTGGTAATGTTCGTTTTTACTTTTTTCTATGGAACTCGCTATATCTTCTAAGTTGACACCTATGACCGCTTTAGTCTTACCTTTGCTGTCTCGTCTGACAGGTGAAAATATCTTCCTCGTCGTCTTGACAAAAACGTCCGGTGTGGTGTTTTCACTGCTCACCGCCTGAAATTCGATACCGTCTGGAGGTATGTCTATCCGAATTTGTTCAGGTGATATTAATATTTCAACGGAATCTCCCTTTTCTAATGACGACGCTTTTGATTTGGAAAGAGAACTGTCCAGTGATCTTTTTTTTGTAATCACGGTTCTTTTATCTGGCACGGGGGAATCTTTATCAGTATTAACCGTGGAATGATCCGTTTGAGTATTCGATTTGAGTTTCAATACAAAAACATTGTCACCAGAATCGGTGTTTGACTGTTTTTCGAAACTGCTCTGTCTGGGGTAAGCTACGTGGGTGTCGGAAGTGCGTCTGGTTCTGAGAAGTTTTCTTCTTCTTGGAAACTCAATCGTCACCGTGCTTATGTCACCTTCCGTATCGCTCTCGGAGTGTATAGATTTTTCTCTCTCTAGTCTCTGTCTGGATTTTGTTTTTCGTTTAGAGCCATTCGTTTGATTTTTATCGTTTACGTCTTTCGTTTTCTTTTTCGCACCTTTTGAATCATCATTGCTTTCACAGCTGCCGGCTTTTTTGTCATTTCTAATCTGCTGATCTTCGTTTGAATTGCAAATCGTGACACTCACGTCGCAAGAAGCGCTCGCCGTCACTTTAAAGTTTGACTCATTAGACGGTTTGATCTCCGTTTGCGCCTTTACTGCAATGCTGTTTTCCTTATTTTGGAGAACATTCGTGTCCCTCACTTTGGGTCTTTTGAGTGTGTAGGAAATGCACAGGTTACTATCGCGACGCTTCAGATTACACTTATTGCATTCTGACTGTAGTCCATCTATAGTTTTCAAAATTGTTTTTATATCTTCGGATAAATCTGTTGAATGTATGATTCGGTTTCCCACCGGGTCAAACCTGGCTAAGCATCGCTTGTTAAATGTGTTTACCTGCAAAGATAGTATTTTATATTTAAAATAATATTCAATACTTTTAAAATGTTAAAGAATTTATCGATTAGAATATTTTTAACTGTTTGTTCAAAATTTGTATTTAAGTTTCAGGTAGTGTAAATTTTTTATAATTAATATATTACCTTTTCAGTAAAATCAGTCGCTACACTTGATTTGTAATCTGGGGAATCTTCGCAAGTCTTCCTGAAGGATTCTGCGCATTTGCAAAACGACGACGCGTTTTCGTTGAAATTTTGTAAGCGAGTCTTTAGAGTATTCTAAAATCATGTAATTGCCACAGATTAAAGGTGAATATTATTAGGATATTTACAAATCGCACGTTCAAATAGTATACAATAGTGTATTTTATTTACCTTAAGCAGGTCTTTTTCTTTCATTAAACGCCCAACCCTTCTCTCTAATTCGCCAACTTTTGCAATAGTTCTCGTCGGTTGACCTACTCAAGTAAAAAAACATTTTTATTTATTGGCATTACAGTTTACACCCAAACACAAGTTTTTTACTTTTTAGTAAAAAATCAGTAAAGCTTAAATCGCTTAAAAATGAATGAATATATTAACAATAAAAAATACACTGATGTATAAAAAAAAGTTTAACTAAATCAAAGTAGTTATCAGAATAATAATGAGTAAATATCGAAAATAAGTAAAGATATATTCAATAAAATCTTGAAACACTAAAATATAATATTTGTATAATATAATTATTATGTTGGTAATTAAAATTATTGTACTTTGAACAGTATCATGGAGTACTTCAACATTTTGACGAAGGCATCTAAATTGAGTACGTGATTATTGGAATGGACATGGAAATAAGCCGTTGTGAATAGAAGAATAGCTTTATAAAATTTAAATCATTCTCAACAAGAAACGACAAGAAAAGATTTCCTCTATAAAGAGATGAAATTCATATGATCTCGATGTTTTAAATATCTTCTAGAAAATTGTTGTAGGCTCTATCCAGCCGTATTGTAGTGTAAAATATGCTTGACATTTAAACAATACTAGCTTATTGTACAAACCATACCTCTTAATTCTTCAATTTGTCTCAAAACGTCTTCACACCGTTCGTTGATGTTACAAAGTCCGTTAAGAAATTTTTGGACGGCTTCTTCTTCCCGAAGCAAGAGATTGACTGATTCCCGCAACCCCGATATCTGCTCCGTGCAAGGGTGTGGCGGAATCGGGGCAGCATGAGCAATAGGGGACAGCTTGCCTTCGGAGTTTTCACTTTAAAACAAACGAACATAATCAAAAATGCATGAATGAATATTCTTAGTATTGTTTTATCATGCTTTATCAATATAATGTTGCCTGTTAAGAAAAATATCGAATAAATTAAAAGGATAATGTTATTATACGATTTCTTGCACTACCTCGATGAAAAACCAAAGCGCACTCTTTAAATATTATCCAATCTCAAAATTGATCGACCGGAGTATATAATGATGATTTTTTATAAAATAGTGTTGATGACGCCCTGAGCCGAAAACGTCACAATAATTTAATTAAAATAAAAATAAATACTGGTAGCCCCATATGAGATTTAATATCAAAACATATATAAAATTAAACCAAGCGTAAGTATGTTACCTAGAAATCACGAGGGATGACCCACGACGGCTGAGATAAGCCATTTATAAAGAACTAAGAAAATCGGTCTCACCAAGCTCTGTGTCTCTCTTGAGCGACTCCGTATCTGTAAACTGGAGTTTGAGGGGCTACTCTTGGGGAGCAGGCAACAAGTGGAGCCGCAGTCTCTTCCACTTCGTCTTCTACTTCGACGAGTAGTGCTCCAGGTCCTCCGTCGCCGTCGGACTCGCTGTCCGTCGGAGCCGCCGGCGAGCTCGCCTTTCCCGCCGTATCGCCGGAGAGGAACGAATCGTCGCCTGCGTCAGCGTCTGATATCTGTAAGCAGATATAAATAAATAGCCCGCTCGAGACAGATTCAAAATCGTTATTTTTTCACGCTTTACCAACTTTAATATGTAGTTTGCTAGATTCAATATTTTTCGTCCTTTGTTGATTGGTATAATTCAAGCAAGAAACTTTCTCGACGCAAGATATTCATTATATCTTTAGTCACGCAGTTTTTAATGTTCTTAAAACGGGTTTTTGCGTTGGAAGATTCTCACAATAGGAAAATTCAATTTAATTTTTCAATAGTGAATCCAAAAGTTTAATGCCATTGATTGTCATTTTCAAGTTGTCCCGGTGTCGCCACATTTAATTCCATCAATGGTTTGGAGATCTTTGAAGCTTATCGGAAATTTAGCTCAACTACAACAATTTTGAGTAATAACAATCAATGTTTTTAGAGTGCACATTGTAGACACGGTCATGAGCTTCTAGAACCTAGATCGAATGTTGTCCCCTCCACCGACAGCTGCATTTTGTTTGCGTTTACTGAAAACTACGCCCATCAATATTTGCTGACTGTGGAATGATGTCCGTGAATGGCCAATTCAAAAATATATGAGTTTTCGCTCGATATTTTAATTTTACGATTGTTTGAAAAGTTTTTAATTGTTAGGTAGGTAAATGTTTTTATAATAACATTTTTGGTTGCTAAGTGACAACATAACAGTTTCAGTTGATATGGTGACATCAGTGATGATGACCGCTCAAGGTGACGTCCTTTAATTCCGCAGTAAGCAGTATCGGAGTAAAGGGTCCTATGGCACAGCGGTTAGCGTTTTGGGCTTCCGTGCTAGACCTCATGGATTCGAGTCCCAGTACGAACAACATTTTTCGATCGATTTATCGATTTCTGTTCGAAGCTGTGGGTGTTTGTGATGTCCCTCCCACCATTTCCGATCCTTTAACAAACGGACGTAACGAGAGCGATTAGTTAACCATTGGTCCTGTTCAAGCCGTATCCTTCTATTCCTACCACTCTCTCTGAAACAATCTGTTGAGATACCTCCATTAGGAGGCCATATGCTACACATTTTGAGCGTTAACAATTACTACAAAATGAATCAATTAATTGACAGTTATCAGTTAAAAATGAAAGCTGAAAATAGAACACCGTACAGTGTTTACGACTAATACTCATCAAATTAGGAGGTTAGTTACATATAACAGTGTAAATTTTGTTTTTCCGTCAATAATTGAAAGGAAATAACTCAAAAGATATAATAAATTACAATAAAAAGTTTTTCTATGTACCTGACTCTCCTCGAGCCTGGTTAGAGAGAGACTAGAAGCAGACGCGGATAGCAAATTAGTCGCTGACTCTTCCCTGACGCTGCCCGCGGATTGAGACCTCTGCAGGCGAACTCCGATTCTATCTCCTTTCTGGTGACCGGAAGGATGGGCTCCATGTCCTGTGGTATCATTTTTTTTTACTAAAGTTAATGATTTCACGATTTGAAAAAGAGCGCAAATTATTAAATCTACCAATACTCACAATGGTTTTCAAAAAAAAGAAACTCAAAACAGCGCTTTTTTTCGGATTATTCAATGATCCAAATATGAATATGTCATTTATCAATGGGTGTGCAATTAATTTAATCAAACGTATGCCTGTTTTGTTACCAGAATGAACATAGTTTCTCAAAGAGGAAAACCACATAACACAACTATTAAAACAAACAGTGGAACAACATTGCTATTAATTTATTACATATTAAAAACAAATTTCTATAAATTTACCGCCAAATCCATAGTAAATATTTAATAAATTTATCCGTATGCTATTTCATTTTAAACTATTTTCGAATTCGTACAGCGTTGTGTTTTTGAAAATTCTTTCGTCCAACATCAATAATTCTGACTGTTTTTGAGAAATGATAGCGATTTTATTTGGGTTGTCATGGTATAAAGAAAAAAATGAAACATTTCACCTATTCTGATAGAGGGCAGGGGCGGTCGAGCGAGGGATTGGCGCAGCAAAGCCGACGTAGACGCCTCGGGTGCGATTCCTCTCGATTTTTCCCATTCGTGTAATTTCCTAGTGAACGATCTTGATATTCCTGTAAAAAAGTAAGTGCGGTAAGTCAAATATGATACATACTATGAAGAAATAGGTGTGCAATATTTTTATAGCTTTGTGTAAATACTTTAAATACCTTGCGATACGATTGATTTATAAATTTATTAACAGATTATTATTATTAAATTTGTTTATTATTATTAACTGTGCCACACCGTAACAAAGTGTAATTAATTAATTAACTTCCACAAAGTTACGGCCGAATCTATCAAAGATATTAAAAGTCAATTTTTGGTCAAATTGAGATATAGTCGTCATAGTGTAGTACTCGCGACTTCCTTTCCAGTAAATGAAAAATGTATCCGAACCATTTCATATAATAAATGTATGTTTGACAAAAATACCTTCAAACCTGAAGAATCCTGCTCCAGTTTGTACTAACACTTCTTTCTTCTGTGGGCCTCCAATCTTTTTCACCTTGGCATGCCTGCAAAGTTTATATAATAAGTAAGAAAATCCTAGATTCCTATTTTTTGTGATAAATAAACATTTATGTAATGATAATAATTATTGCCAAATACAGATTTTGACGGTGGTATGAAGAAGTTTGGGAAACATTATAATCATCATATCTCAATCGAATCGTATTATAGAAAATAAAAGGCAAGGGCTTCTAAAGTTAGTCTGGTCGGCCACGCCTATTTGGTTGCATCAAGAGCAAATAAATATTATTGGGTTCATTTTCCAGAGCAACCAAATCTTCGCTAAACGCTTCTAAAAATCACTATAGAACGTTAAATAGTGATGTGGTGCGCGACACGCCTAGTCATGGTTATGCATTATGCCTGCGGGCACGAGTGCATCGAAGTACATTGGAAAATAGAGCTGGATAGTTTTCATAATAAGAAGTTTACAATAAATATGTTTTATATTTTAGTATGGTTATGTGTTGCATTTCACGTTTTTAAATTAAATAAAACCTAAACAGTAATTTCTACAATAAATTGAGTTTATCCTACAAAATAGTTGTATATTTCTAAATGCACCTTTTATGTTTTTTTTGTAATATGTCATAATACACCTGACTAGGTACTACCTGCAGACTAGAGATTCTGAAGTGTCGGGTTTTTTAAAGTCCCGAGACTCGAGACGTGATAAAGTCAAAGGACTTCCCGGGACTTGGGTTACGTCCTTTTTCCTTTCCACAGTCGATATGTACATACGTAGATGTATAATTGTATAGAATACGATGTTTTCTATTGCACCTTACACCTGAGATGACATTTATTTTTCCTGTTTTTTATATAGTACTTTTTTAAGCAGGCAAAGCATTACAAAATTTATCAGATATAGGTCAAATATGTTAATATAATATATAATGTAATCATAACAATCAACATTTTTTTGAGAAACGCTGCACGGCTGGCTGTCATTGTTTTACTTACAGATCACATAAACTACCTAGTAGTAGGGAATAGATTGCTTAAAATAAATCGCTTAACCGAAGATTTTTTAAGTAAATATACAACTCTGCTTTTCTCAACTCGTATGAGATGTCGACAGCACAAGAGTATTTCAAAATATGTGACTTACTTATTTTGATGCGTTTCTCATATTATTATAAGAAAAAATAAAAAAGAAAAAAAGGTAAGCCCAACAAACCGTAATGGCCAGAATATCATCTACATGGGAGAAAATTAAATATTGAATGAAGTATGGCTAGTTTTGGTATGTCAGCACAAGCCTATTGTTGGGTTTTATTCTCTTTATTATTTTTAAGAAGCATGTGTGTTTCTGAAAATGTGCAGCTTTATACACATAACGAGCGGTGGTGGCATACGCAGCAACCAATGTGTATTATTGTTAATGTACATATTGTGTGTATTTTACAATTGTTTTTTTAGAAAAGCTCTGATCGTCTAAAAATTTAAGTATGACGACTCTTCTTATCATGGTCAACTGATTGATTATCCTTGAACTTAAGTTAACTGACAGAAACGCTGATTTTGTTGAATAACTATCATGCTTTAAAAAAAAACCTGGTAAAATCACACAAGAATGGCAATGTACAATTGTTTTTGAAACTATCATTGTAAACCTATTTGATCGAATACTCTTCATACGTTTCGCATACTTAATATAAAGTTTATGATGCTTAGTAAGAACACAATAATCCTTTGTATTTCATTCGACTTTATTTAATAGGTCAGGACCGGTTTCGCTCATTACGAGCATTGTCAACTGATCAGTCTTGACCCATTAAATAAAGTGGAATGAAGTACAAAGAATTATTGTGTTTTTATTAATATAATGCCTTTCCACTAAGTATTGACAGTGAACACCATAAAAGTGACTTTTGATGCTTATCATATTTCCATCGCATTTCTTAATCATGAACGATTATGAAACTTATCTCAAAATAATTTATTCTAAGAGAACAACATTTCTTCTAAGAAAAGAGGAGTGCAAATAAACGACTATTATAGTATTAGATTCCCGGTAAATTGCTCGAATGCAATTACTCGAATGGAAATTGCTCGAATAACAAGATGCTCGAATGACCAATTCCTCGAACGTCAATTGCTCGAATTACAAATTGCTCGAAAATTTTTATAAAAGTTTTATAAAAGCTTAAACATTAATTACTCATTCTTTAAAAAAATATTTATGCAAGTCGAGAAATAAAAACCATAAATCAAAGTTGCCAGTGGTCGAGTGGAAACGGTCGTTGGTTTTATTTTCGGAAGTCAGGGGCTTGAATCTTTTTAATCAATTATTTTTCAAACTATTTATGGATTTCTGTTTAAAGGCACACATATATGTAATTTCTTGAAACCCTCTAACCCATTCTTACTAAAAAATGGGCGTAACAATAGTGATAAGCTATCCGTTTGTTCTGTCTTAGCCTTAGTCTTCTATGTGTTCTGGAAAAATATAGAAACAGTTTGAGTAACTAATTAACAAGCAGTTCTCTTAGAAACACTTCTGTTGAGATAAACTCCATTAAGAGGTCATATGATCCGCATTTGGAGCGAACACGGCTAAAATAAATACTTACGAAAATTATTTTTATATTTCACTCTCTAAACAAGTGTTGCACGAATTCTAGTTAATAATTAGTTATAATTTAAAAATCCCCAATTTCTACATCGACATCTAACATAACCCATTGCTAATCTTCCAATATATATTTTTAAATTTAAAGTAGGACTTGAACCTATTATATACATATAAGAAGAGTAACCATTCATTTAAGAAAAAAAGTTTTTTAAAATTTTAATATTCACAAATAATATATTTTCTTTATGAATATTATTTATATTGACACAGATATAAACTACAAAATAATATTAACCGCCATCTTGGATATTTACAAGATAATTTTTCCAGAAAGTTTCATTTTAATCCAATAATAATTATGCCAGTTACCACTGCTATCACAAATACGTTACATCCCATATCTATAAACATTTTTGCTATTCAGTGATTTTGGGCTCTCCTTGTAAAAGTCAACAATACTGATTTTTTAAATTACAGAATTAAGATCAATTAATAAAGATAGTATTTTTTAAATGTCTGCCTAAAAATGATAATTCAATTCATTTATGATAAATAGTACAACAATAATATGCAATTTGATAAAAAGTTCGGCTTATAAACTAAACGTACGTATGGTGTAATAAAATGCCGAGTGATCAACTACCAGGTAATAAACACTAAACTGTATTAAAACCGTTTAAATAACCAAGCAATTCGAGCAATTTGTAATTCGAGCAATTTACCGGCTCCCATAGTATTAGGCTTAAGTCTCTCGTTCAAGCCCGCGGACCGCAATCGATGATCGCGACGACGGCGACCACTCGACTAAAAGTCATGGATGAATGAAAGTAACCTTGATTGCTATTTTTTTCTAGGCAGAAGGTTCAATTTGATTCCGTTCAAAACATTAGTAAAACATTTTACTCATTCTTTCATACAAATTAATACGTTTTATAAAATGTTAGTATGATGTGACAAACTTTTCATCTCTGTCGTGGTCTTTCGGCGTTCGCTCAGATTCATCTCCTGTGTAGGCAGGCACGCTATTAGTCGCCTTCAGTCTCTTCCACTCGTCTGCAAAATAAAAACAATAAATTATTAGTGTAATAATTATACTCTTACTATAAGGTGTAGCGAACAAATTCACAATACGATTTACCTGAAACATACTGTAAATAATCAAAAAGAAATATTTATTGAATCGATGTCATTGAATAAGTCAACTCGGCTTATATAAAAACTACCGATACCTAATTTTTTACGAAAGTCTTCCGAGAGTTGATCCCTGGTGGGTACTGGAACGCCGCCCCTGGCTCTATCACTCTCGTGAATTTTCCGTCTGAATTCGGAAGGCAGCCTATCGTCATCCGTGGCAGCGACAATCCCCGGAGTCGACGGTCCCGAACTGCCTCTTCCGCCTGAAATTTAGATTATCAGAATAAAATAAGTTAATTGTCAGAAATAAATGACTTGGATGAATTTCATGTTTAAGGATTTTAATAAATTCAATTCAATTGAAGTAGAACAAGATTTTTTCTCAGATAAATTTCCTCTAGAGTTGAAGGTATTTTATATAAATCATAACGCATTTGAAAAAAAATCATATTAAATGTTCAGTGCTTTTTTTCCTAATTCATATCCGTTCTCATTGTGAAGAATATGGTTTTCTAGTGTAGGTATCTCAACAGAGTTTTTCACGAGAACTGATTGTTAGTCAGTTGCTCAACCCACCTTTTTTAACCGCTAAAGAGAGTAAGAATATAAATATAGGACTGGTACAGGACTAGTGGTTAACTAATCGCGTTCACTTTACACACAGGTAGGTGATAAATATCACAAATACCAACGCCTTCGAACAGACAGATCTTGCAGGTTATTGCTTTTTCGCGACATCATGACTAAACAATATATTTTCAAGCGTCTTTGGGCATAAAAAAATGCGAATATTGATTTGAAACATTAAAAACGTTGAGAAAAAAGATGCCGGAACGCCGTTCCACATGGGGAAAAAGCACTGAATCTTACTAATATTTCCAAAACGTGGCCGTTCCTTAAAGTAAAAGATTCCGAGTAATTAAAACTCGGCATTTGTCGTTCTGCCATTGAACCTACCCGAGATCTGAGTCCATTCTCCGGCTCTTCCGCTGGGATAAGCCGAAGCCCTGTCGCTGAGCTCTCGTCCGAGTCTGCTCTGGAGGACGGCATAGTCCCTGCGGATCTCCTCTGCTATGTTAGCGGCCTCTGACGGACGATAGCCGTCAGCGACTTCGTCACCTTCTGAAAAAAATACACAATGACATTTTACTATCAAAACTCAACTATAAGGGCAAGGAAATTTGCATGCACCATTTACGCAGATTTTTTTACTAACAGAAACAACGAATGCGGATCGAGTTTTTTAATTTTGAAGACGTGTCAAATTATCGAATATTGTTTTTTTACAATTTACACTTTGAGTTCATGGACGTGTGTGTTTGTGATGTCTTTCTTTCATTACATTCATATGAATAGAGGATGTTAAAATTGTCACCCGTTGCTCATATTATCAAATGTTTTATTATTCACAATACAAGTGTCAAATTAAGACATATGTAAAATAAAAACAATACGCGCGTGTGACTTATGCTTTGCTAACATGTTTTAATAGTATTGAAGACGTCGTTGATGAGTCAATAAGATAAAAATGATTATAAATACCGATGAAGGTTAGAATTTAATAAAAATCGTGTGCAAAACACTATATTAATTGCACTGATAAAGATAAATAATTACTATTTACTTTAGAGTTGCTCAAGGGGTTTATGATAACCTATCACAGATGAAAAGCTATAGTCACGGTTATATAAATGTATAAAAATATTTACGGAAGCAATTAAATCAACGTTATCTACAGACAATGCGTCGATTGGTGTTTGTTATGTACAACTTATTCTTTCTCACTACCGAAAGGTAAAATCAATATAACGCGGGTGGGGTTTATTCAGTGATGTGCTGCAAAAAAATTATCAATCGCCTTGGTAAATTGAGAAAAAATTTAGTCGGCGATTTTGAAATCATGGGATTTTTCAAACAACTTCATGTCAATTTCATGTCAATTTTACGGATTTGCCCAAATTACCAGCGCGGGAGCTATTTTTTCCCTTTCAAATTTTTTTTTCGAAATTTTCGGGTCTTATTCGTCTAAGAACCGGCTTTTCGGTGCGAACCCATAGCAACACATCATTGGATTTATTTATTTTCTCAGTTTGAATTAGTTTTAAAACTTCATAATAATGAAGTTAAGAATATGTCCCTAAAGAATAATATTAAAAGTACAAGTGCTATTCTATAAATATGGCTTATCAATGACTACTATATTTTATTTTGCACGTAGAAATAAACTCTGATATTTTTGCCTTTTTATAAATTTTAAACAACAGGGTGTCCTATTTACTTCTTGATTATTAAAAATCCAGTACACAATTTTTGACTAAACTTGGAGACGATACTAGACTTTTACTGAACATTACTGTACTTTTTGTGCCTCAAGAAAGAGTCATGAGAAATATAATCCTTGTTTAAATATTATAAATAATTGATACATATTCGAATAATCGAAGTTTTGTTACAACATAATCCTACTAAGGTAACTCGTCTCCTCAATCGCGTGTCGTGGATTAATTTTGAATCTGTACAGCGATCAAAACAATAAGACGTCTGATAAAATCACTAGGCATTTTTGTGTTACGAGCTTGCGAGTTGCTGTTAAATGATGGTCGAAACTTATTATTATTGTTTATCTGGTTACATTCCCAATTAAGATTTAACTTTATTAATATAAACGCTTGACTGACTCTTCGAATGCCATAAATTACGGATTTTCAACCTGGAGTCAGGTGGCTCCCCTGGGGGCCACAGCATGTTTCAAGGGGGTCACAGAGAAAAAAAATATTAGGGGAGCCACAGTACGGTTTTGGGAGGCCACGGCCAAATCTGGGAAGAGCTAAGAAAAAACTCTCGCGTGCATTTTGGGAATTCCGTAAATTCCTGAGATTTAAAAAAAAAAATCTACGTGCAAAATGTTCAAAGAATTAAAAAATATTTTGAAGTCTCAGAAAGTTTATTTGTACAGGTAAAGGGCCACGGGCCCAAAAAGTTTGAGAAACTATGCCACATATCACAGTTTCTCAACCGGGGGCCACAGTGAGAAAATAATTTTAGGGAAGCCACAGTATAATTTGGGGGGGGGGGGGCACGGGCAAATCCTGAAAAGCTAAAAAATAAAAAAAACGTCGCGTCTTTTCATTAGGGGAAATCCGTAAATTCCTAGGTAAATTCTGCCAGCGAGAAATTTTTTTCAAGAAAATTATTTTGGAATCATTTAACTTCTCATTTCGTCTTGAAAAACTTATATGCTAATATAAAAACGGACACGGGGGGCACGGAAAAATATGAAACTCAAAATAGACAACAGGTCAAAAAAGGTTGACAAACTATGCCATAGATGGTGAAGTAAATGGTAACCAAACGATCAATATAATTAAGCTTATAGTAATTGGTAACATTGTCAAGCGTTCAAGTCCCGACTAGACCCTTTCATACATTGATTTCTTGTTCATTCGTTCGATTCTATGAACAGCGACTCGCTGACTGTCAATACAAGTCCCATTTTTTCTTCCTTCTCTGAAAACAGCCAATACTCGTGAAAAAAGGTCCTACTGAGATGCTCAGAAGTCAAAAATATTTAAATGTGTATAATTTTATTGTAATCTACTATTATAAATCTAATCTAATCTTATAAATGTATCATCAACTTTGAGAAACAATGACGGTGATTGTGTTCACCGATCAGAGTGCACTTGTAAAATAATTATAACATGAGTACCTTACCTCTTAGGATAAGTAAAGTATATCTTTGATTTTTTATATACTTTGTAATTCATCGTACCGTGACATATAAATAGTTGGACTTTGCTGAATTAAATTGCAGTAATTGATTGTATTCAATCGCACAGTTAATATCTTACGACACTCGTCAACAAATATGGCCCACGGGAAAATATTTTTTGCAGCGGTGCTGACATGTCTATTGCAGGTGAGATTTATTTATTGACTTCAGAAATAGTTTTTTGAGTATCGGTTAACATTTTTTTAACCCATCGCTGTCATGAATGAAAAAAAAATAACACGATTTTAATAATAAATAAATACGGGGACGTCTATTTCTTGCAGACAGTAGGTACATGATTATGTTAGAAAAACTTTTTGATCAAGAAAAACTTCACATGAAAAAATATTTAACCATAAATATTGTTAATATGTATTTTATTTGCAGGGCTTATGTTCCGGCGACGCCCGATCAGCCGATTTTTTTCTGAGAAGAGTGAGTGACGGCTTTGAGGACTCTGTATCTGATATTTTGGCAGAATACGACAATGTGTCAGATGACATCCAAGACACTTTAAAGCGAATTGAGGCCCACAAAGACGATCTCACAACTCTGGATGCTATTTTCTTCGGACCTGACGAAGACATTTTTCACGTGGATAACAAAGTATGAGCAGTAGTCTTCTTTCGAACTCATCCAATTTCTGACGAAAACCGATTTCAATGGTTTTCAATGGTTATTAAACTCAGTGATAACTGAACTTTCAATGATTTTCAATGGTTATTAAACTCAGTTAACCGTGTCGTGCACATAATATTTAGCAATGAAGGTAAATTTGTTATTGTAATGAGATATCTAGATTTCTACTACGGTTTCAGTGCTTCAACATGAGAAATGAAAATCATCTTTTTATAACAAAACTACGGGCGTCAGCCAGATAAAAATTCAAAAAATATTTTTACTGTAAAATTAATGCTTACAGTGAATTTAGGAAATTTCACAATAATCTGTGAGAATTTCTGAGAGAAACACAATTTTTCTTTGTACTTATTTCCACTTGAATTTACACCAAGTATTTAAAGTAAACACCCTAAAAATTTCCAACTGATCAATTAGTCCAGACTTTTCACAAAACGCAAATTTTCTTACTATATTGAAATACATTAAATGTGGCAAATCTTGTTATACCAATTCCACATTAATTGATCAGGCTTGGGAACGGAAATAGTGTTCGAAGTAAACGAAACCGGTACTTCTCTTAATTAAAAATGTGGACTAATGACAAAAAAATCTTTTTAACCATTTATTTGAAACTCCGTTATAATACAGAAAAAACTAAAGATTTATTTCGTTTTCTACTATTTTATATAAGTATTACAATGGTATTTTTTATACTAATATTTGACACCACTCAATTAAAAAAGTATGCACTCTTCCCGCAGACTCTGGAGTGCTTAATAAAAGAAGACGTGAAAGTTGCTGCCGTTATAGCGGAAGTTAAGCAGGCAGTTCAGAAATGCGTCGAAGCTGGCAGCAAACAAGTTGAAGTCATTGGGATCAAACTGGAAGGCATGAGGAATCAGGTAAGGTTATTGCTATGTTTTATTTACGCATATGTCACCATGCTTCATTAGCAATTTTAGCATTTTGCAAACCATTAAGGAATTGCCACGATTGAATAAGTATTGATTGAAAATTTGAATCAAAAATATTTTGCGATAATATAAATGATTTAGCTTATTTAAAACGTTTCTTTAAATATTTTTTACACAATTACATTTAAAATTTTATACACGCTATTCAGATACGGAGGTGCGACTAAGCTTCTTGTTTGTCCTCAAAATAAAGTAAATGAAATGTAGCATATTGCTTTAATCCAATAATATATAGAAATAAACAGTGTTGTTTTTCGTGCTATTTATGTTAAAATCTCGTGCAATTATAATTCTTAGGTTTTTAAAGTTTAAAGAGGGTACAGGTTGTGGTTGAAACATAATAATTGAAGAGTTGTTTTAATACTTATGGTTAAAGTATCCAATTCCGGATACTTTTTGCAATCCCGGAATTGAACATTCAACATAAATTGGAGTATAAATTGGGATTCGGGGATTGGAAATTTTTGGTCTGCGATTTTGAAATCCTGTGATTTTTCAAACAATTTCATGTCGATTTCAAAAACGCAGAAATTTACGGATTACCCAAAATTATCAGCGCAAGAGTTTTTTTTTTAGCTCTTCCAAGAATTTTCGAATCCAAAATCCCAGGAATTTACGGATTTCCCCAAATTAACAGTGCGCCACCTTTTTTGTTAGGCCTTCCAAGATTCATTTTCACAATCCCGAGATTTCGGGATCACAGAATTAAACAGAATTATGGGATTGGATATCCTACCTATGGTTTAACACGGCCATGCTTTGAGATATATTCATATTACTTTTTGTTACGTGCAAAAGTCTTTAAGTTAAGTTAACAACATGTAAAATAAATTTTAAAATAACGTTCATTTTAAGTAATGGGAATCGCATAAAGATGAATGATTATAATCCACTGTTAAAATAAATCAAGATCAACTCATTTGACTGCACTCTTATTCCTATTCGTATTTGTACGAAACGTAATCTCACTTTGATTCCAGATAAAAGAAAAGATTGAAGAAGCCAAAGCTATTTACATTGAATGCAAAAAAGAAAATCCCAACCAACCGCCGGCCGTTTTGAACTGTTTGTACATCAAGGTATTTTATTCTACATTTATAGTTCTAGGCCATCTATATATTGAATCAATTGAAATAAAATCAAAGGAAAGTTTACTCATATGGATGGAATGATTGATCATTGATAATTATTGTTGGCGGGTTATATAGAAGGTCAAGTTGGTTGTAGTGTTGACAGGTCAAAACCCAATAATGACACTTCAATTGATTGTTTAAATATTTGTACTCGAGTGATTATATTTGCGACTATAATAAGGCAAAGCGAGTGTGATTGATTACCAATTAGGATTATTATAGATCCTTCTATTATTTTTTATCCATGTGCGCTCCCAATGTGGAGCATATGGCCTTCTAATAGAGGTATCTCAACAGATTTTTTCTATGTGAACTGTTTGTTTGTTACTCAGTCGCTCAACCTCTCTTATTCAAAGAGAGTAGTAGGGATAGAAGAATAAGACTAGGACATGACTAATAGTTAGCTAATCGCTCTCGTTACACCCAATATTTAACGATCGGAAATGGGGGGAGGGAATTTTTAGACATCACAGACAGAAATATATAAATCGATCGAAAAAATGCTGTTCGTACTGAGACTCAAACCCGTGAAGTCCGGTATGGTAACCCACAACGCTAACCGCTGCGCCATAGGACCCGACGATATTTACTATCTCAAAAAAGAGCAATTGAGAAAATAAATAACAAGTACTTGCCGTATAAATCTGTTGAAATGCCTCATTAATTGACGAGTGCTACATTAATACAGGTCTTGGTTGAAAGACAAAGGCCATTGAATTTATTTGATACATAAAATAATCTTGATTGAAAATTTACCACAGGGAGCCAAAGTAGGCGAAGAGCTCAAGAACCTCCTCGAAAATTTCCAACACGCTGTATCGAAGATCCGACCCCAGCTGGAGGCGATTGGAGCTCAAGTCAGGAAGTGCGCTATAAACGCCGCTCAAAACGGAGGCCACCAAGTTCATGAAATCGTCCAGGAGTGTCTCAAAGAAAACAACTGAACACAAATCTTATGCTTTTAATCTGCCCCAATTGCCGCTCGATACGAAATCCTAACTTGCAATAACTACCTATATGATTTAGATATTTTTAGACCATTTTTAAAATGTTTGTTTTTACTTTTCTCAATTACAAAATATTACCAAAATAAATATAAAATGTAACCGCATATATTTTTATTTTATTCTGACGCAAACCAGCAGAGATCTTCCCAAAACTAATCCAAACTCGATTAGGAAAGTTCCTGTCTGAAACATGTATATGAAGAGTTTTCTTAATTTAACTATCAACGTTTGTTTATTTGTAGCCGAAGTAATTATATATTGCATACATAATTGGCAGTGTAAGAAATGTTATTTAAATTGAGATCTTAACCTAACCTAGCTCGTATTTTGGGAGCTTAGAATATTAACTAAATATAGGAAATGTTTACAAACATAAACAATGGCTTGATATATTAAAATTTTACATTTTTTTAAGCAAAGAAAATTAATCTGAAAGTTTCCCTGTTATCTATCAGTTTGATTGGAAATATTATATTTTAGTATAAGTTAAGATAGATCTTCTTAAATAAAATATTATAGTATAACCGTCAAAGGTAGTGAGTGCCTTTGCACCTTTAAGCAACCAAAGGTTTTATAAAATACGACTAAGAAATAAAAGTTAAATTAAATGCATAATAATAGGGATGCATACATGTAATAACATGTGTTGTCAAATTTTCGAAAGAATAAAAACATGCACCCCAATTGTTTACTCACCGTATTCCGCAAAGAAAGACGAATGCCTCGAAGGACTGGAGGGAGTGGAAACCGATGCCGATGTTAGGAAAGCCTTTTTCACTTTTTTCCACTTCGAGTCCCGTCTTCGTACAGCCGGCGAAGCCGCATCTCCGTCGCTGGAGTCTGGGGCGACCGTCCGCCCCCTTTTTGACGCATCGAGAGATTTCTGTTTCCTCAGCGGGACACGCTGTGGCTCTGCGCCGCGTGGCTCACCCTCCGACGGACGTTCGAAATCTGCGCGTGAACACTTTGCCAGCTCTTCGGATGAGGGAACGGTGATGGTCAAAGTCGGCGTCGTTCGTCTGGATGCGTCTCGTGGCGGGGATATCGCGTCATTTCTCTCCTGGCCAGACGTTTTACGGCGAGGGGAGTTACGTAAAACTTCCGACGACTCCGAGCGAGAGACACATCCGCCGTCAGAGAGGGAATGGTTTCCTACCTCCCCTGAAGACTTAACGCTGTTCCGATTCTGTTTCTTTCTCACAGACTCTTTTCGCGTTTGGATGATGTCTTTCATTTTACCCCATGGTGTTTTATGCATCTTATTTATCGAAGGACTCGATGCTTCTTCTTCCTAAGAAAGAAAAAGAAAATAATAAATTGAATAGTACATATTGAAAAATGTCAGCTTGAATGGTAAAATTTTAAAATTTATTCAATTGTATTTAACCAACAATATGGCCATTTTAGTAGAAAATTATCCACATACCAAAATAATGCTCCTGAATTCATTTTGACATGTTTCTCAAAAACGATATCCACCAAAAACATTTGTGCACTTTGAGTAATAAGTAATGACTCAAATCATAAAAAAGAGCTAGTTGATATCTTCACTGACAATTTTTATTAGGACGGGTTAAACCGTTAGAAAATATATTACTATTCTGATATACTATAGTAAAAATCAAATTAAAATGAAAGGCAAGGGAATACTCAAAGTTATTTTTATTTTATATTAAAATGAACTTCCACAAAGTTACCGCCGAATCCATCGAAAGTAATACATAATTGTATCAATTTATTGAAGCAATAATTTTGTTTAGCTAGCCAAAAACGGGTATTCCAATTAAAAAATATTTTATGTACAGCTAAAAAAAACATTTTTTTCAATCCACATCCACTCCCAATGTAAAGCATATAGTTTCCTAGATGTATCTTCACAGATTTTTTTACGAAAACTATTACTCAGTCGCTCAACCTCTCTTTTTAAAAGATAGTTAGTCGTAAGGACATATTTGATAACGTGACTTCATCATGTTATATATTTTTTGCTTCTTTTTAATTAGTTTTGAAATACTGGTTTAAATATTATATATACGTCCAATATTTAATTCATTACGTTGACGTAAATATGAAACGAAAAAAAACTCACGACGGGATTTTGTCCAGAAATCGAGTCCAGTATGACAGAGCTGTCCAGCGATCTACTCCGCCTCGGATTTTCATCTGAAAACAAACAAAGCGAGAAATTATATTCATCATTTCATCGTGAATAATTCTTATATAAATATTTACTAAATTAAAAGGAATAGAGAAAACCAACCAACGCAGACTTTGAACGAATAACACAAATAAACAACCTCAAATTTTATTTTATTCTGCGTAATTATGACTGCTTCTGCGACTAAGGTTACCATCTTCTTTTCCCATTATACATTATTTGCTAATACATTGTTGAAGTATAATCATTTTGGATTTATTTTTAAATTTTAAATAAAAACTATATAATTATTGATTGCATCGGTGATGTTTAAATTTATATTTATATCAAATAATATTTATTTTTCATTCTCTATTTACCGCATCGCGGTTTAAATGAAAACTCAAAATCAATTTGAAAAATACAAAACATCTTTTTTATACTTCTTTTCAATCCATTATTTTATTTAATTTTTAATGTTATCGAAGAAAAATCATTTCGAGTACCGTTGGATGACGATGAGGGAATGCTTTGTGTGTATATTACATAAATGTTGAACTTTTTTTCTATCCATGTCCACTCTCAGTGTGGAGCATGTGGCCTCTTAATTCATTAGGAGATATCTCAACAGATGTTTTCTACGAGAACTGTTTGTTACTCAGTCGCTCAACGTCTCTTATACAAAAAGAATAGAAGGGATAGAAGGATAATGCTAGTGCCCAGTTATTAAAGGATCGGAAAAGGTGGGAGGAATTTTCGGACATCACAAACACCCATGCCTTCGAACTGAAATCGATCGAAAAAATACTGTTCGCACTGGGACTCGAACCCGTAAAGTCCGGCACGTAAGGCCATAAAGCTAACGGCTGCGCCATATGACCCGATAATTATTTAGCTGTAGATTAAAGCCTCGATTCGTTCTCGGACACACGTCAGTAAAATTTTCCCAAAAAAACGTCTCAACTATTCATTGAAAATTGGGGTTACACTCTGTTTTATACGAAAATCAATGTTGGGAACATAAAAAATAAATCAAAACAACGTTTCTTTTTTTACGAAATTTTCTCGTACTACAATTATTTACTAAATGTCTCTCAAAAAACAACATGAATAATCCTACTGATTTATAGTATATGAGGATTTTTTTTAAATGTCGGAACGTGGCATTTGCTTCGACGTCAATCACGATAAGCAATTGGATGCACTATATATTATACAATAGTTATTATAAATCACTTTTTTTACTTTAATATACAACTTATTTATCCAAGTTCGCTTCAAAAGTTTTTTTTTTCTTATTTTTATAATGCCGGGTCCTATGGTGCAGCGGTTAGCTTCCGTGCCGGATCTCACGGATTCGAGTGCCAATACGAACACCATTTTTTCGATCGATTTTTCGATTTCTGTTCGAAGGCATGGATGTTTGTGATGTCTACAAACTCTCTCTCTCTACAAACTCCTCTCACCCTCTCCGATCCTTTCATAACTGGGCGTAGCGAGCTACGTAGTTAGCTAACAACTAGTCCTGTACTAGTTTTATCCTTCTATCCTTACAACTCTCTTTGAAAAGAGACGTTGAGTGGCTGATTAACAAACAGTTTCCGTAGAAAAACTTCTGTTAAGATACCTCCATTAGGAGGCCATATGCTCCATATCGGGAGCGGACATGGATAAACAAAGTTATTATGATAAATATTGTATTATTAAAATAAGTAATCAATTTGAAAAATACATATTTATCACCACATTCACATATACGTGCACGTATGTAAAAATGTGCGTTCTGCAAATAGTATTGATTTAAAAAGCCGCATTTAGCGTACTCGAATTCCTCAGGTTCCCCGCCAATTATCCAGTGTTTCATTCTTTCGCATAGCTTTCGTACAAACAATCAAATATCAATACGGACACTGTCGTTCTTTCTTCATTGTCTCCACGAGCTGATCCATCAACGAACCGAGTGAGAGCAAGTTCTTTCACAAGGCTTTCGTCCATTCTGTTGAGCGGTTAATGACTAGATTTTTCGGTGGAAACTATCATTCGTCGGCTTACGTATTTGTACTCAAATTGCATCGATGTATATATATGACGTATTCAGCCAACCCCACCCACACCTCTCTTAATCGATAATGTAGGTTGACATAAAAAGCTACTGCAAAGACATTTTTTATTATGTGAATGATGGTAGACTTCACGAAGAGGATAGTTGAAAAATCTGAAATTTTGTAAACCGGGACTTTTGGGCGTCCCGAAAGGTTTATTCGGGACACCGGAACACGAGACTCAAAACAAGTGACAGTCCCGATTAATCGGGATGTCTGACAACTCTAAATATGCTATGTACATTTATAAAATACTATGAATATTTCAAATGTCCTAATTTCTATAATAGTAAACAAAGATAGAAAACAATTCCTGGGCGAGTGCGGCAGTGGCGTTGCCAACAATTTAAGCGATTTACTTGCAGCGGAAAATAATCGGCCATACGGACGAATGTTGGACGGAGGCCAGAAAAATCGTCTGCCAAATATCGCAAACGTAATCAGCTTCATTCAGCGCCGTCCATTATACAAATTAAACTAATCAACCTTATTTCCTGAGCGTTATAAACTAAGCGGGCACGACAGCACAGTGGCTCTTGATTTTTTTATTGAAATATGAATTTTCAAGCGACGGAATCTAATATATTTTGAACTTTTTTTTAAATTAATCAGTACTTAAAATTCGATCAAAGAGCACTTAGCCAAAGCCAACACCGTTAAAGTGGCCATATATAAAGGAACAAATGGTTCCATAACATGTCCTGGAACACAAAATTTACATGTTCACGCCGTATCGTGGAACATTTCACGTGACCGAGATAGGTTCCCATGTTCACGGTCTGGACGCGAACGCAAACGCGGAACCCGGAGAACATGAGAGTAGCGTGCGCAGCTGGAGACGAACTGTCAAAGTATATTTCGTCATGACTTCTCATACCAAAGTTATAACGTTTTGTGAGATACATCAAATTATAATTATAAAAATCGAATATATACGTCGACATCAACTCATCGGGCGTCATTTTAGAGATCTATTTCTGACTTTAATTTTTTTTCCTACGGTGACAGCTGCTGTCCAAATAAACCATATATAATATTAAGTTAAATTGGAATTATCCATGATATAAGCTCTAATCGTGGATGATAAAATAAATGTATTTTCACTGTAGAAACCTCATAAACATTAGAAATTAACTTAACTCGCAGAAATTAACTTAACGTTTTTGCATTCAATAAAATCAAATAACGTTCGTTCAGACGCAACACTGACCGACAGAACCTCAACGAGTGACGTTTCTATGACCCTTCGTGTGTTCAAGTACATGTTCTGGAACATAGTTCCTGGGACATTACATAGTTGATCAGGATCATGTCCCGAGACCGTTGTTCCTAGGTGTATGAGCCCTATTACTGTCAACATTATTTCTCTTTTTGGAAAAGGGATTTGAAGAAACGGCTCAGATAAGCATGTAAACAATGACACATTATACGCTTAACACGTTGGTCGAATTTCCATTTACTTGGGGTACAGCTCCATTACAATAGAGAACAATGGCAAAGCATTTTTTGTATATGTAAAAAAAATGCGTTACGAGCTGATATACATATATATAGTCCATGCCCGCTCCCAATGTGGAGCATATGGACTCTTAGTGGAGGTATCTAAACAGAAGTTTTTCTACAAGAAATTTTTGTTACTTTGTAGCTCAACCTATCTTTTTTCAAAAAGAGGGATAGAAGGATAAAGCTAGGGCAGAACTAGTGGTTTCACTAAGTTATTAAAGGATCGGAAGGGTGGGAGGGAATTTTTTCAGACATCACAAACACCATTCGAACAAAAAATCGATCAAAAACATGCTGCTCGATGTGGGGCTGGAACCCGTGACATGCGGCAAGGAAACCCACGCCGCTAATCGCTGCGTCATAAACCTAAATATATTTTTTTAAATATAAATGTGCCTACATGTTGAAATGACTGTTAAAAATATTTTAAAACTATTATAGAAGTAATAAACAATTTAATATATTGACATGTTAAAATGTTATGTCAATCGGCTCGACTTCGAGATAAGGTTCGATACAAAATTGTGAACTTATTCAATAGGTACTATCGTTTTCAACTATTAAAAAATGTGTGTATATTATTATCATTTACAATGGTTGAAAATGATTAAATTTTCAATGCAATTAACATTGAGTATCGTTTAACCGTTTGATACCGTCTGATACGGGATATTTCGTTCAAGGGCAGGGGTGGGGAACCTTTTCAATTCTAAAGGCCAAATTCATTTATCTGATTCAACATAAGGCCGCAGTAAAGAAAACGTTGACACCCCACCCCCCTCTTCTTTTTTTCGACTGTCGAACATATAATATAATGGGTTGATTACGCTTTTTTTCCAAACGCTTCCGTATAATTTTTTGATCAAAGTATCAAGTCAATAGGCCGGGATCCCGATATTTACCATTAAGTAAGATTATATTTTTTAATCGTATAATATACTTATCTATCAATTCACGTGGTAGATAAGCTCGTACAAAATCATTTGTTAGGCTCAGAATAAAAAATATCACATATAAGAGGATATGCAACTCATAAACAATGTGGGCACATGTTACGAGAAGCATGTAAAGCATTATCAAAACGGGTTCAATCATTTCAAATATTTAGCATTACATCTCATGCCAATGAGCCAAACATGCTTAAAATGGAGAGTCATACGAGATCAATTCGAAAAGAAAATATATTACAAAATTCAAGTTCATGATCTCAAATTCAAATTGGAAAAAATCTTAATTTAATATTGACCTATCAGGGACTTAAGCCTAAATCTGCATGTCCGCTAGTGTTGTCACATTATACAATGTTTGTTTATTTCTAAAACATATATGTACAGTGGAAACTCTCATAACGATGTAAAATACAATAATGCGTTCCATGCCGAAAAAAAATCAATTTTTATATTTTTAACGTTTATTCAAATAAAATTATATACTTATAAATTGTTAAGGAGTGTAAAAACCTGCGATTTCGATTTGCAAAAAACGACTAGCTTATTATTTATGACAAATAATTAATTATTTTTTACTAATAGACATTTGTTTTTGCCCACGCTTCAAAATTTGGTGAAAATGTGACAGAATTATCATTGAATAAATTTGTAAAACGCATAGCCACCTCCTTATTAGGGCGATGCTTCTCAATGTACTATGCAACAGTTTCACATGTTTTCAGCTTTTTTCTTATTGCGCCAGAATATTGTTGCTCAGCTACTTCCTCCTGCTCCACTCACAAACTCTCCTCTATAACTTCTTGCTGTGAAAAGCAATGCAAATTCATAAGCTTTTCAGTGGTCAGCTCTTGACTGTACTCTTTCATAAGCTCATCAATATCGTTGTTATCCACCTTCAGTCCCATGGTATTGGCCAAAGATACAATTTCGTTGACTGTAGACTTCGCAGATACTGTTTCAAGCCCCTCAAAATCACATTCGACAACACTCCTTGGCAAAGCTTCGTCCAAGCTAAAGAGAGGGTTCTCTTGGAAACCCCTTCCCACGCCATGTCAATCATCTTGAGGCAAGCAACGATGTGAAAGTGATCTTTCCAAAACTCGTTATGCGAAATTTTGCTCGTTAAGGGAGAATTTTTTTCACAATCTGTTTTGCTCGTTATGAGAGCTTCCACTGTATCTCTAAGCTAATTTATTTAAACGCTATCTTAAGGATATTTTAAAATATTTTATATTTAAAACATTCGACAGTTATGTATCGATTTATTATATTTATTAAGAAAGGAGCTTCACGTCTAAAAATAGAATTGATTTCAACCGTTTTATAACAAATGCGCCAATTAGAAGTGAAGTGAGCCAAGTGGTATTTTAGAAAAAATATGTTGGATACGTTGTATTATTCTACACATCTTAAAGAATCGTAAAAGTGAAATAACCTCAGTTGAAGCACATTGGTGTTATCTCCGTAAAATAAAAATATGCAATCCACCAAATAAAGACGTGATTGGACGTGACGTCCAAGAAAAAAGTTTTACCATTTTATTTTACTAATTGATACACTTCAACTCTAGAGGGCCCATAATAATGGGAAAAAACAATACTATCGTGTGAAAATATTCGGTACTTGTCTACAGCCGAATGATCGAGAGGGTGACAACAACACATGTATTAACTATGTTCAGTAAAATTATATGAAATACATTAATCAAAAAAGTTAAGCCGAAGAAAACATTTTTCATTTGTACAGTACATTGGGAAAGAGTTTACGTATAAAAGAAAAACGATGAATTCCTGTTTTTTGTTTGTTGGCTAATCGGGTAAGTAGGTATTAGCATTTTAAGTATGTATGTGTTATTTTCAACATCTCGGTATTTGTATTTAGAAAATCTCGATTGCGGAACTCACTGATTGCTCGAGATCCTGGGATTAGAAGCTTTATCTCGTACTCGTTACAATGTTGTATATTGGTTCTAAATTGACAAGCTCGATTTGATAATTTCTGTATTTAACTTCCAATAAAATTATGTTTTGATTTAAAACATTCTAGCCGACGGCAGTGCCAATAATGGTATACCCCGATGCAAAAATACGTTGAGAACTGTTTTGTTTTTAGGACTACATATATTATTATGAAAGATGAATATATAATCTGATATAACAGCAAAATGAATATATATCTTAGTAAAAAAAAAATGTGATCACCTTGAATGAACTTTTAGGATAAAGGCTACTACCTATAAACTTGTGGTTAAATGATCTCTGTTAATTCTGACTGCAAGTTGAATTATGGATGGTAAAATGTACAAACTTATAATGTATAAGGCGTAAAGAACATTATTTATAAAATACTAGCCGGTTCCCGGCAAGCGTTGCAATTTGCAATGCCACTCAAAGAAAGAAAGTGTTTGTGTTTTAATTGTGTTTATTGAAGTGTATGTTTTCTTTTTCTGTCTGTCTGACGTTTGCTACCGATTGTTTATGGTACGACACACGCACCACCTACTGTAATTTAATTGTACTACGCCTATAACCTTCGCGCAAGTTGTAATTTACGATTTTTGTACATACTTTTTTTTTCAATAATTGATGTTTCGACAATAAAAACATTGACGTTGTTTATCAATAATCCATGAGAAAATCCACAACAATTTTGTAGGGATTAATATAGTCATGATAAACGTCGTCATTTCGTACATACTTGAATAGCAACATAGTTGTCATATGATATACATATGTACACAAAATGGAAAAATGATCGTGCTCAGCCGTTCATTCTAGGGAATGGTGTAACCGGATGTGATGTTGGACTTACATTACAGTAAATTTACGAAAAGTCGCTATCGGTAATTAGCGAAAAATATTTTAAATATATTATCACGAATTTAGGACAGATATAGGCATATTATAAACACATCTTTATTTGCAAAAGAGGTGGTTTTGTTTTTCGACGATATTTAAACACGCATTGTTATTGTTACTAGTCATTCTTGTGTCATTTACCATACATCACCAAAACGACTACACTTCGCAGCTATTTTATAAGTACATTTTAAGAATTTGATAATGAAATAATATATGAATTGCATATGTATATATATATAAGAAATTATTCAACATATATTTTAATGTACTACTTTTATATTATATAATACGTATTATATTTGAAATTATTTCCGTTTCAATCTGGCACGCGGTTTTAAGTAAAAAATAATTACATACCTAAAAGTATATTTTTTCTTTTACCAGTAAAAAGTTTGAATGAAGAATCGTTTACTGTTTACTAACAATTGAAATTTGACGGTAATTTTCAAGCCTTAAGGTGTCGTGAAACTGTGGCTGAAGATTTCTTTGCAATTCTTGGAGTACCCGCGTGCGACTCTTCAATTGTCTACATTGAATATCAAAATAAAATATACAGTGGCATGTGTTTGAAACTTTGATAACAATTATTTTTACTTTTAAAAAATCTAATAGAATACTGTTAAGTTACGTGATTCAACGAATGACACAATTCTGTTTATCATCCGGGAATGACATTTCAAGCGGAAATTCACTGAAAGATTTATTTTTAATAAGTTTATTGTTGTTATTTTATTTAACCATATCCGCTCCCTATCCGGATCATGGTTGATATATATATATATATATAGATTGATAGACGAGGATTATTTCATATGAAAAGTAATTTCATAAGCTGCCGAAATGCTGAAAAGAATAATAATAAAATTCAATGCCAACTAAATACAAAATATTTTTTATCGCAGAAAAAAAAAGTCGCGGTGGATTAATTATGACAACTCTTAATTTGCCGGTGTATACATAATATAGCGGCTGCCACGAGCGAACAACAATTATACTTCATTTTTATGAATATTAATGTAGTTTAGTGTAAGTCGGCGGCAACGTCTCTCTGTTGACCGGTGGCCGGTCAAAAATAACCGCGTTCTATTTTTGAAAGTCGACGGAAATAGATGGCGACATCTGCCGGCGCTCTCTCGCTTCTTCCGGTCTTCTGTCAAAACGCGGAAATTACTCGCCAGATTTGTACCTACAATCGTATTCGTGTGAAACTGAAAACACTTAACTGTATTTTTCCAGCTCCTTAAAAAAACGGCACATATAATTTTTCGTCTAATTTAATGTTTTTTTTTTAATGTCAAGCAGTGATAATTTTAATCACTCGACTTATGTTGAACCCGCCGACCGCACAGATTTTGTTAAAAAAAGGCAAATTATGTCACATTTAATAAATTCGTAGCGTGATACGAAAATATAGTAGATCTCCATTCAAAGTTACGTTATGGTAAATTTCCTTTCCAAGTTGTAATTTTTGTAGTACTTAGAAATTAAATGTTGGATTTCTGCGTGAGAGATATTCTTGCCAATCTCAAAAGCACTTGAGGCTAATGCATTAGGTCCAATAAGGGATGTGAATCCGTAGTTAGTGGTGACATATATAAAGATTTATAAATGTGACTGTTTGATAATTCGTTAACCAGACAAGTTTTATACAATTAAAAATAAAACATTTTTGAATAATGAAATCAAATAATTACGCGAGAATATTTTTAATCGAGATTGTTAGATTTTTAGATAATGTGAAGGCAAAGGAAATTATTACGGACTAAACGTCTAATGATATTAATCCTTTTATGTTAAATAAAAAACAAAAGTCAGGGGTCGCCACATATAACCCACGAGACAATATTGGTAGTTCGCAGATTTTCTGCAATAAAGTCATTGGAGAAAATATTATAAACATTCAGCACCAAAAATGTCATAAGTACTTATTTTTTTTTTATAAATTATGATTATCAAACAAGCATCGTTGCCATTTCATAAAAAAAAAAAAATTGTAAAGTATGTTTATGTTAAATATGTTTGTAAGATTTACGAAAATTGATAGTGATATGCGGGATTCAAAATGTTAACCTTCAATAACGAATACTTTCTTTCTGTGGAATAAATTATTTATTTTAATTGAAATACAATTGAAACATGGTAGCGGGTCGTAAACATGGTTTTAAATTGTAAAAATCTGATAATGATAGTAGTCAACATTTTGTCGTGATTTTTAGTCGGCCTCTACGGTCTCGTCTTCACGACATTATCATAGCGATCGGATGTGTTCGTATTTAAGTATCGGCAAATTTTGCATCAAATTTAGATTTTAAATATATATCATTAAATTTGAGATCTTGAGCATGGCTACTTGGGGTGCTTTTTCTGAGAGTTAATCTAATACGACCTTAAAAAAGTAAACAATATCCGGCGCATTAACTTTTAGCTGTTGTGCCAAACATTTGATTTTTTTTTGTATCTTACAATGATAAGTGAAAATGAACTAAGTTGAAAGTGGCACTACCAGGGTTTTAATCCACTGTAAAGGTAATATGTCAATCTAGTAAACGACCAGAAGTCTTCCAAATATACTATATTTTAAAATGATTTTAATGCTGCATCTATTTCTTGTTTTGGTGTTTATTTACTTTCTTGACTTAGTATCTTTATACAGAAAAATAACATAAAACAGCCCTCTCTCATCCCCAGCCCACCACTGTAGTTTCTAGGATATTTAGGAAAACTGGGCAAGTGTCGCGAATACATGTTTATTATGAAACTACCGAATGCAATAATCACTTTAAGTTCTCTTAAATATTAAGTAAAAACATGATATTATTCCTAATACATCTACAATCGTTTCCATAAAATTTAATTGATTGTAAAATTGCTTCGTTATTTACCGAAATTCACTCTAAATAATGTGGGCTTCGTCAAAATTTAAACCGTCGTATAAATCATAAATAAATTTATTTTACCGTCTTATAAAATAATTTCACTCGTAAAATGTTTTTATTATAAAACCGTTAATGCATTCGTATAATTACCGCATGCGAATTTGAAATTTTAATGGTTTCCCATTATTTGTGCGTGTTTCTGAAATAACTTTTCACGAAAAAAAAAGACGTAAAAATGTTTCTGTAACATAAACAGAGTTTCAGATGTCTGTGCATTCTATTAAACACGGCGGTATGCGTTGTCAATCGACAGTGAAAGAGCCTTCGATTGCGCAGAAAGCAATCCGAGATATGAATGGATTATTCGAGTGACAAGCGAGGTCATAGATTATTTATTACGTGTTTATTGCCTCTCTTGCAGTTATAAGTTATAGTCAAATAAAATAATATCACACAGAAACTAACGCTATTTCCTGTTTAAGGCGATAATCGAAAAAAAGGAGAATGGAATTTTAAAATATTAAATCAAGAATGTTAAGATAAGAAAACTTTTTCTATGGAAACTGTTCTTATTTTCATCAAAATATTCACCAAAACCAATGAAATGTAGTTCTTAGGAGTGGTGTAAGAAGATATAAAATATGATATTATATGTAAGTCAATTTGTTAAAAATGATTTTTGACACAAATGATATGTATAAAAGCTTCTTTGGTACCGTGATAATTTTCTCGAGGACCAAAAATGTACAATAAATAGATGGTTGATCAAACAACACTCTTTTTGAACCGTGTATGATGACAAGGTGGAGAATAATAATGAACTAACAATGAAGCGTCTCGTCTGAAGCTTTTCTCCGTGAACTGTGCGTTATTTGGTCGCTCAATCACTTTTTTGGAGACAGTTAAGATAAACGGCTAGAGCTAAGACATTACCACTTTTTAGTGTTTAATTTTTTAAAAGTTAAAAGTAAGTTGTTAGCTTTGGTGGGATTCAATAAGATTATACTGACATAAAACAGATTAATCATTAAGAGCTGTCCATGAGGCATATGGCATTACAAGAAGACAAATACCAGAATGTCACCAGAACGGTAAATCATGCGGATACCCGGTTTGGGGCCAAAATAAGACACCGCTAAATCTTATCCTAGTCAACAAGGAAAAAACCGACGCAGGCCGCACATTATTCAACTATCGGAAATTGTTTAATCTGATCGTTCGGGTCGAAACATTATGAAGAAAAGCTACATTTGGGCAATGTCACAACTACCAACTCTTTGGGCTCAGCCCGCTCTGAAATTTTCAGCCAAAATGTGTAACAGATTTCTATTTTTACGTACAGCATAACTAACCTATACAAATGTATAGAATATCTTTGTTCACTTCTATCATTATAAGGCCAATTCTCGAATTTTGGAATTATCTTGTGCGTCCATATTAAGAATAAGAAATAAAGTTGGCAAAGTATAAATTAATCCAAAGGGAAAAAAATCTTTTTACACAATATTCCCCCGAAAGTCGTTTATATGAATTTTTAAAAATTTTATTAACATGAAAACCAAGCTAAGCTTTAAATAAAATATTCTGTACATGAAAACACCAACAAAGAATAGTTTACATTGTTTACAGGCGAAGTGATGTCAGTTGAGTCAGCAATATCTCGACAAAATTTGCGTTAAAATACTCTTGTATGAAAATTAAAACCGAGATGGCTGAGCTAAATGATGTAAAATATGTGACTTTGGCACAAAGATTACAGATAAACTCGAAAAATCTGTCAATTTCGCGAAATCGAAAGACATAGAAAAGGCGGCAAACGATCTGACGGATTTAATACGCGCCACGAAAGACACCGCAAGACGAATACAGACCTGACATCCCCATTATATTATTTTTTAAATCAGGGAAAAAAGTAGTGCAACCAAAGAATGGCAACGCCACGCCAGCTCAATTGCGAGAACACATAAAATCGAACCGCCGCGGATATAAAAAGGATTTTTTTAAGCTTCCTCTTGTAATAAGCTCGCAAAAAGAAACTTAAATTGACCAAATATTACTAACCACGTTTAAAGAATTCTGTATTTCTGTAAACGTTATGAATTGTAGCTTGCTCTTTTGCCGATTACGAGTCTATATACATATATTTATATATTCAATAAATAATACATCTGTATTACCAATCATTTATTAGTTAAAATTAGAAATGGGAAAGATTTTTTTTTTTTGAGCAAAAGTACCCTACGTGGCCTCACGTTGTACGTATTGGGAATAGATACAGCGTCAAAAAGTAAGCAGAGTTGGTACGAATATAATATCAATACAAAGCATTATTATTGGTTGATTTGGATACCATACAATTTAAATAGCAGGATAAAATTATTTACTATAATAATATGCGGTAAGTGTGCCTTATAAAACGGAACGTCGTAAAGCTCGCTATGTTTACGTCAACATATAATATTTTTTTCAATGAGTATTTAGTTTAGTATTATTATATAACAACACAAGTAAAATAATTATTACTTCGCGACAGAGCTTCTCTATCACTTTTGATATACATCCAATGTACGGTGGAAGAAAATGAATTACATTCACTCACACTTCATTGCGTTAAAAATATATAAAAAATAGTTATCACATCTATTTTCTGAAAGCCGAGCACTGAATTAATTTTATTTATATAATTAAATTATAATTCAGATCCGTGTAAAATTTAAATGAAACTTCAATTCTAATAAAAACCAAAGTATGTAAAAAGGTGAAAAATATCAGTGTATTTTAGTTCTACAAATATTATTTTATATACAGTTGATAGTTATTCAGGCTTAACGATTAGCCGGAATAATGTTAGAACATAAATCAACTCAGCTATAATATATTTATTGGCTCGGAAGTGATACACAATACATTTTCTAAATAAATGACTGGACTCATGTTCTCTTGCAACCCTAATCCGTTTTGCAAATTAACTTCTGAATTAAAACATTGAAGGTGAAAAATAAAAAAAGTCTGAGGTGTATTATATAGTTGTATGTATATATATAATATGTATTATAATTAAAATTCATATAAAGCTGAATTTTTCGTTATATTTAAGAATGCCCATTAAGCATAAACAATGAAGTTGTAATGATTTTTATTTATGAATTATACTCAATAACCAATATATATATATATATATTTATTTAGATCAATAGTAAGCATTGTGGTGTTCTGTCTGATGATGCTTCTCAAAGGGGCGAAACACGTGTCACATTTTGTAACACAACAGGTGAAATATCAAATTGTATATACTCACGCATTTGACAGTCGGTTTCGTGAAGTTCTTCCACCGACGACGCGGAGGACAGCGAGTCAGGTGGGACGGCGAGAGGAGCGGACAGAGAGACTGCGGTGTCTGCCTCCAAAGCCACTCCTGCGTGAGCCTTTTCCCATTTAAAAGCCGCCTTCACGCGGGTCCATTTTGATATTTTCGACTCATCTCCAGCTACTTTAACATCGGACGCCCTCCTACTCCTGCGGCGAGGAGGAAGGAGGCGGCCGGATCCATCGGCCACAGACGGCGGTCGAGAGTCTGGGTCTTCACCGCCAGTCGACCGGCTTCTACGTTTCCCGTCGAACCTTCCGTACCTGGGCGCAGAGGAACCCTTCCATTTGGCTCTCTTCAGACTGGCGTTACGTCCCGCTGCCAGCATCCCATCGAGCAGGGCTTCCGCGCACTCGTACTCCTCATCTAGGTCCATTCTAGTCGCACCATCTCCAAAAGGTACCCCAGCATCCGCGGTCTTGGCGCGGCGCATCTCTCTCTCGATAACGTCGTGCATCTCTTTCAAATTTTTAAGATGTTCTAGATCTCTCGCCCTCCTTTGCAACCCGGAGTTTTTTTCTTTCAGAGCGAGAAGCTGATCCATCAGTCTGCACAGCCGATCCAGATGATCGAAGGCATCTTCGGCGACAAGAACTGCAGCTGCAGTGGACGCTGACCGTTCGTAGAGGTGGCCGAGGGGAGGCGGGCGACTGCCAGTAGCAACGCTTTCGCAGAAGCGCCGCGGATTCTCGGGGGCTCCAGACGGAAGGCGTTCCAGTTCACGAGGAAACTCTGCACGTTTAGCATCAAATCGACGCCTGTGCAAGGGGAGAGCTTCGCTGAGAGTCTCAGCCGTGGCTTCCGGTGATCTCCTCCCCGACGAACGCACTCGTTCGCAATCATCAACATTTGGACAATTAGTATTTTTTTCCATTTTTTTTAAAGATGTGAACCTTTTTGGGAAGCTGACAATCTTTTGTTCCTGAAATTAAAATACAACGCCTCTGCGATCGCTAGACGCTCAAGCCGAGTCTTGAGATGAGGTCGTTGCCAAAAACAAATTAAATAAACGATATGGCATATTCTATCTAATTTGTAGAATAGAAATTGTACAGTACGCAATATCAGTTTAATTTTCATCAATTTATGTCTTTTCAATATTTTTACGATGGATTGATTTATAGTATCTTCTGTATTTTTCTCGTCTTTATCTTTTGGGCTGATTATTTTGTGATTGTACTGATTTTGTGCTCATTATAAAATTATTTATAAGAAATACGGCAATAATTTATCTTCAATTTTATATACTACCACCTTATTTATGTAAAATATTTTTTGACAACACTGAGTACATTAAACTCTGACAGTGAGTTTTGACTCTATTAAAAGTTATATTATTCAAAATTCACATCATGCCTCCGACAACAATATCACATTCACTTATTGAGTCACCTAAAACGGGACTCTTTTAAGCAACAATCACGGCACAAGCTGGGTCTTTTTGATAGTAACGACAAATTTGAAAACATATCTGTCAGTGTAAACTTTATCTCAAACCGAGTGACGTCTGGTAAAATAACAATTTACGACATCGCTGTCAATTCTGTTGTGGTCGTTCTTAACTGACGAAAAGAAACTTAAACTCTGGAAAGTATTGCGTGAGGGCAAAGTTTGAGCGCGACAAAGAGCGCGGGCGCTCGGAGCGGCCGCGGTCAAAGTTTGAGGCGTCGGCGCCGTCGCTTCGGATGCGTCTCCGTCGCGACGTCGCGCCCCTCTTCCGCCGTTTCCTCTGCGGTGACTTTATTTCTGTTCGCCCTCTCTCTTGCTCTCCGCAAAACGTTATGTGTAAATAATAATAACCTCATAATCTATTCTTGTCACACTATACTCTTGCGCCTATGAAAAGCGACCGTCTTACACATCAGCGGACGCCCTTTGCTACCATTTCAAATGCAGCCAAACTGTATTGAAGGTTTTAATTGAAAATATGTGAATACATGACAATATGTTAACCTGTATTTACGTAATCTGCTGCTTAAAGGGTCGGGAGAAAAAAAATCAGTTGCCCGGACCAAAAGTGACGTCTACATCAGTGGTCTAATGCGATCGGTGAATAAAGTCGAAATCTGAAATTATAGAACGCGGGAAAAGCAACACCAAAATACACCAGATGAAAGGGAAATTGAAGCTCGGTTCCATCAGCCCCAGAATTTGATGTATAGATATCAATCAAATATAGTGACAAAGCATAATAAGGCCACGAAGTCGACAGCGATTTGTTTACGCATGGAATCAATCAACTTAACTCGCAATCATTGACGATTTGTAATTTTCGTGTTGAGTTAAGATAAAAATGCAATGAATATTGAAAAATCATGTTGAATTTCTTTTTTCATATTTTATTTAGATTTTTTGTTAAGCAATGGCATACTGTGACCGAAGTTATTGCTTTTTTCTCGAGACTTGAGGCTAAATCACCTCTACTGTGGATTTTTCACGACTTTTAAATATTTGAGAGTGTGCAGAGCTTTCATTAAAATATTTCAATCAAGAATATAATACGAGAGCCCGTAGATAGCGGATAGCGGCGAATAGGGCGACCGCCCTGAGCGTTTAAGTGCGGGAGCAGCATATAAGACGTCAAAATTTGGGCACAAAATCTACTCTTCGCCCTAGGTGCCAAAGGGTTTTGCTACAGCCCTGATAAAGGTATAAACATTACATATATGTAGTTATGGAATTAAAAAACGAATATAGTTTAAAGAAGCTCTCGAAATACTATACACCGAGTTCTCTTGCAGGTATATGGTTCAAAATATATTGATATCCAATAGTTTTTCGGCATAAAATAACTCTGTTTTCTTTTCTTTTTTTTAATTATTCACTGTTATGATCAGACCATATTTACAAAAAAAAAAAAATCATCAACAGATTATAAAATGCGATGATATAATATAAAAATGTCACACTATATTATAGTATGTTTTTGGTAATGCACTCATCGACGGAAAGAAAATATCGATTTGAACGCATTCCTGCATTGAAAGCGTTGCGATATTTCTTTGATATAATATTTTAGATCGAGTGTCTTTCGAGAGCGAGTATTGTAAAAAAATGCGGTGTGTAGGCGAGCGAAGAAAAACTGGCAACGGGCCAGCGGGCCGGCAGACTACGCTCCGATCTGACGATCTCTCTCCTCGCGAGAAACCAATTTCGCTTGATCATCGTATCGTCATTTTTATTGGATTCGCTCTGAACACTAAGCAGTCTGAGCGAATCGTCGTTCCGCACCAACCCACCTTTAACCCAACATTATGATAATACATGTAAACAAATACCTACAAGATGTTTTCTAACAAATGCATTCGTGACCGAGTGTTGACTGTATTCTGACATTCAATAATAATTGTGCCTTTTTTATGTTAGTTGGCAAATGACGCGAGTTTGAACGCAGTATTCCTGCTATGGAGATTACGCCTTGCAGTAAACCTTTAACAGAGCGCCTGTTGGTAGCGGTATAACTTTCAACAGAGGGTCCTTGTGTTCAAATTGTATTTAATAACTTTTCTTACGTCAAAATCACGTGTGCGAAAATTTTAAAATATGTGAGGAAATGTAGGTATGTCCACACTTACCTACGTAGATATTATAATATCAGTGGGCAGTGGCGTAAATATTGGGTGCATGCGCCCACACAATGTGTGGTTTTGAAAATAGACTTGTTTATTTCATATTATTAAATAGTTCATCGCATATTACGCAGTGGCGGTTCTACGTACTGGCAGTGGCGGATTAACCCATAAGCGCAAGAGGCGCGCACTTGGGGCCTCCAACCTGAGGGCCCCCAAAATAAAATATATTCTACAAAACCCATATAATATTTTTAATTTTGTTTTAGTAATTCGAAAAAAAGGGCCTCCAAATTTAATTGCGCCTCGGGCCTCCCAACTGTTTAATCCGCCACTGCGTACTGGGCTAGGTGGGCTCAACCCGCTCTGAAATTTTCAGTCAAAATGTGTAAGCAAGTAATCTTAAGCTAACTTAATAAAAAACAAACAACAATTCGGGCGTGTATAAAATAAAAAATCTTTTGTTTACGTATAACGGTATAACGTAACTAACCTATCACAAATTCATACAATATCGTTGCTCTGATTCACTTATACCATTATAAGGTCAATTCTCTTATACTTGAATTTCTTGTGCTGCATATTTAGAATAAGAAGAAAGGCTGGACTAGCTTTAAGTCAGTCCCTAGTTAAACAAATGTTTGTTACACAATACTAGGTGCGTTTATAATTTCTTAACATTGAAACCGACGTGGGTTTTAAATAAAATATTCCATACATGAAAACAATAACAAAGAAATGTTTGCAGGCAACTTGATGAGAGTCAGGTAAATTCTTTTTTTTGTTTCGCACAGAAGAAAAACCAAGCTGCGTTAAAGTATTTTTTGTGTTAGAACTAAGCCCGAGCTAGCGGGCTAAAATAAAATACTGTATGTACCTACATGAAAACAACTACAAAGGTTACAAATGCTCATCTACTCAAACCTACATATATGGTATGATATTATGAATTTGCTGTGGTTTCCCCCATTTTATACACTGCAGTTCCAATTTATATTTAAATATAAAAGTTAAAATTCATTAATTGCTTTATCAATCGAAAAAATATATATTTAGAGCGTTTTAAATGTTCATGATAAAGTAATAATTGTCGACTTTGCTTCTCAGAAAAAACTTGTTTCCTCTTCTCACAGAAAAATAACCAAACCACGATTGTGTTTTGTATTAAAATTGGAACCGAGATAGTCGAGTAAAAACAAAATACCCCCTCCAAACATAACAACAGTAAAGATAACAAATGTACATCTACTCAAACCTATACGATATGCATTCAATATGGCTTCATTTCGTTTAATTTTAAAAGTTTAAACTTATTAGTCATTTTATTTATTGATTTGGCATTTACTTGGTAGAACTCCATTTTAATAGGGTAAAATATCAAGGTATTTCAGTTCTACAGTTCTACAGTTAAAAACTGTAGAACTGAAATACCTTGATATTTTACCCTATTATTAGTCGTTGTAATAATCAAGAAATAATTTATTAAGGACGTTTCAAATTTTAATTAAAAATCAATTGCCGACTTTGCCTCTCAGAAGAATCTTTGGGGTTAGTATTTATTTAAATATTTTCTTTTAGTGCGTAATTTTCAATATTTTCGAAATTTAATTTTATTCTGGGAAAAGTTTGTTTTAAACTTTGGCTGAATATTGTGATATTTTATTTTTGGATGAATTTAGTTTTTTTTTTGCTTGATAAATATATTTATCATATAATTTGGCTCGCTGAAGAGCGCTTTTTAGTTGTTGTATTATTTTTGATATTTACCTATACTAGACATGCACTACTTCTCACAAGTGCATATAGACTTTTCGAAGATCATTGTCAATAAAATCCAATAAAAGATTTCAGTACAATAGCTCCATGCATGACCGGCTCGAGGATTTCTGCGCCTGATTGCGAACTAGAACTAAACGAGGGTGTATTCAGATCATAGTGCGTCACTTATGGACGTGTGCACGCTGCACACTTTGCACACGCTACAAACCGGTCCTGCAATCATGCTGATGGTCTTCCATTTAAATATAAAAGAGTACCAAACATGTCCATAATATATAAAATCGGCATGCACAACCTGTTTATTATAGCGTACAGCATAAAAAAATATGATGGGTTCGGGCCGCAAGAAAACATGGATTTTAAAAAACTTGTTTTTAAGTGTTCGTGAGAAATGGGACTGTCTTTCTTGACGTCATCGAAAAGGCGACATCGGGGACATTCATACGGCCAACATACGGACGGACCTTATCGACTATTAATATATAGATCGGTCCGCGCAGCTAGCCTCTAGCCTTGCCTTAGGGAACATTGGTGGCAACTAGGGAATCCAATCCCGGGATCCCGTCCATTTTTCGATACATTTCAATCCCGGGATTAGAAGATATGATCCCGAAGATTTCGGTATTTATTTACTTATCAAACAGAAACGTCTTGGTTTTCAATTCGAACGGATGTTCATGCACATAATAAACAAAGCCATTACCGTCTCCATAAGTATAGGGGGCTATGACAAAGCCCATTTAAAATCCTTTGCGATAACAATTACCGCTAAAGAAAAAGTAATTTGAAACCAAGCATACTTCAGTAAATTATATTTGAATGCATTTGAAGATAACAAAAACGATATTTATTGTTAAGCTTCACATTTCAATATTTTTTCTTATCAATATATTAATTTTTATTTTTTATTTTCAATACCTTAATGAATGTTATTTGATATCAATGGCTATCTAGTTAATGTAATAAAACACGTGTCAACTAAAGTTTATTTCGGTCAGTTTCTATATGACCAGTATGATAAATATCAGTAGCGTGTGAAGAGAGGAGGAGAACAATAACTTTAATTAATTAATAACTAATAACCGCATTTTGTTTAATATATTGTCTAAAAGATTTTTCAATTAATATTATTGCAAGAGTTGAAAATCTATTCTCACTTTGACTATTTCTATTGAATGTTCTTATTATTTTCATTGTAAAAAATATTTTTTCTACAAAAGCACTTGTCGCCGGATATGGTAATTTTATAAATACTAGCTGTAAGCCCGTTGACCTCAACGGGGGGATTTTTGTTGCATTTTTAAGTAGTCAGAAAATTTACAGGCGTCAAAAATAAATTAAAAACCTATTTATTGAATAAGCCATAAATTCTGATAGTAAAAGAAATATATCTCGGGGCATATACCGACAGCCATGCCCTGCAGTATTTAAATTGTAAATTATTTAATTTTTGGAATAATGTTTAAGTTTGCTAACAACTATTTTTCGCAGTAGCAGAAATTTCGTAAATAATACTTAATACTTAATAAATAAATAATAATAATAACAAATATAATAATTAATAATAAATAATAAATAATAAAAATAATAAATAATAATAATAATAAATAATAATAATAATAATAATAATAATAATAATAATAATAATAACAACAATAATAAATAATAAATAATAAATAATAAATTAATAATAATAAATAATAAATAATAATAATAATACTTAATACTTTAGTTTGAAATCTTGGAATTTTCAGAACAATTCAAATTCGTTAAGTGCAAGGTTTCACCCACAGATGTCATTATTAGTTCACTAAAAATGCGTTTCTATCATTTGCTTTGTATTATTTAATTTATATAGAGCTTTTATCTCGATATTCTCAATTGGTTTCGTGGAACAGTGGATAAGCGGTCCGAACCTCGAGCATGAGAATTGGGGCATGGTATCGAATCCACAGCTTGACAGAATATTTTTGGTTAATACGAAAATTAATTGTTTTGACTTCAAAAATTCACACATAGACGTCAGAGAAAAATGAAGAAATGAATTAATGGTGACAGCGGGGCAGGATGGGGGGGAGGGGGACCGTCTTTCTTGACGTCATCGAAAAGGCGAAATCGCGACCATATACAAACGAAAAAAGTAGTCTTTAGTATGAATAAAAAAATGTTGTCAGCGGGGCTGGGGCGAAGGAGGGGAAGGGGAAATCGGGGACAATTTACAGACGGACAGACGGACAGACGGACAGACGCACATTATCGACTATGAATATATAGATATTGTATCGGTTCTTTACACAATAAAAACGTATACTAAATGGCGAAACATTTGATGATCTTGTATTAACTTCGGGCACAACATAAAATAATATTTAAATTACTTAGTATTTCATTTGTATTTTTTAGATGCATTTACTTTATTTAAATTATTGAGAATGTATGTCCACGATAATTTTAAAACTCCTCAATTTTGCAGTCTGAAGTTGGTAGATACTTTTTTCAGCTATCGACATTAATTATTTTAAATGGTATTGCGTATTTTTACATAATGAGTGCATATTAAGTTTGTTTAATAATTATGGCGCACATTTTTTTACATGTTATTAAAAAATCCACTCATTCACTTGTACATTGCGAATAACTGAGATTAAGAGAGCTTTTTGGTAAGGTATTGGCAGTCCACAGCCGGTTATATCAATATATTTTTTAATTTTTTTTTCACCAATATTATCAATTTTTATTTCTTAAAAAAATGTACTGATCCCGGGACCAGTCCCGGGATCCCGGAATCGACAAATTCTAATCCCGAAATCCCGGGATCAACATTTTGGCTCGGGATTGGATTCCCTAGTGGCAACCCTATGTTTACTTCCTTTTTGCAGGAATAACATTTCGACGTATTACAAAATTGTAATTTTGCCTTGTTAGTGCAGTTCACAATATCCCAAATGCGTTACGATTGTCATCTATAACATAATAAGCTCATTAATCATATATAACGATAGAGTTCCTCCAAAACTTGATTTACAAGAAAAAAATATTCTTTTCCCAAGTATTCTGTATTGAATATGATGAATGATTAATCATCAATTTTAGTTTCTCGAAGTATTTAAGTGTTGCTTATATTTCAAAAAGTGTGGCAGTTACAAAAAAATCTACCCAATATAGTCAGTAAAGCATTTTAAAGATCCATTGCAATAAAACCACTTTTTCACAATGTATTATATAGGCGGGGGGCGCCTTCATTAAATATGGCATATTCGTAAAATTATTATAAAAGTAAGTAAATATAAATTAAATTGTCAAATCAATAAAAAATAATAACATAACAATGCGATTTTTGTTAAACGACTATCTACGCCATTTAATAAAATGATTAAACGTTTGAGCATGAACATAAGTGTAGTAATTATTAATTAATCATAATCATACGTAAGAAAATTGGACAATTACTAAGCGACGTGATCATAGCATACTGTACATTCTGCGCAAACACAATAATCTAAAAAACATGTGTTTGTGACTTCTGTAGCTTAGCTGTCAAGTGTCAAATTATATTAGTTATGTGTCAGATAGAGCTGCTGACAGCGAAAGTAAATTATTTAGTTTGACGGGTTGGCACTCGTTCTGTACAAAATCGGTGTAGTCTCATATCTATCTCATAACATTACTATATAACGTGTGTTCGTGATATGAAGTCGTTCGCCGAAAACACTTTTTTAGGGTTCGATTGGAGCACACAGAAAGTAAACAAAAAGTTTTCATTTTGGCCCTGTTTTGCCAATTTTCTATTTTGCCAATCAGTCTACATGATAATTTAGAGTCGACATCCTGTAGAAGTAAATCTGCTTATTATTTCAGCTAAAGGCGATCGTAGTCAGCGATGACTTAGAAATTCTCCAAGAAGCTGAAGTACATTATGATAGTGATTTACCGAAATATAGGTTTGTGTAATAATATTTTACTATTTGAACAAATTTCCTTGAACCAATGTCAATTAACAACATACAATACTATATTCCTAGAAACAGGTGCATTTGAAGATATTACTTTGTTAGTAAAATGAAGGTGCTAAAACTATCGTTTTTTTTTAATATTTCAGAATTTCATCCAGTGCTGTATTTATAAAAATAGTGTATATCCCCTGCTTAAAATATCTTAGTTTATTTCTTTCTTTCTTTTTCATGATGCGTTAAAGACCAGTACAGAAATATGTTATAAGGTATTCAATATCACACAATGAGTGAGAATTTCACAAATTTAGCATATGTTGACAGGTGGCAATCTCACCTGGTATTTAAACAGTGAAGTTGGTTAGCAGAAAGTTCATCGCCATTGCATTATCAGCGGATGATTTTAGATGACTGCATAATAAAATGCTCAGTTTAATTTAAGCAGGAAAAAAATCCTAAAGACTTCAATTGTAGATGCTATAATATGTTTGTGAATTACTATAAACTGTTGCGAATCTGTAAATAATTGTCTGCATTTCGATTATAACACGTGCGCAATTAGCTCGCTGATAAAGGGTTAATATTCTCATTCTTCTCTCGCAGGTTTGTTTTATAAAAATATTGTTATCATAATTATTTTTAGGACCAATGGCGGAGTTGTGCGAAAAGAAAAGGGAGAAGTATTGGCTCCACCGTTGATGTGGGTGGAAGCGCTGGACCTCGCTCTCGACCGGCTGATCATTGCGGGAGCCGATTTTTCAAAGGTGGCGTCCATTTCAGGATGCGGCCAGGTTATAAGTTACCATAAATACAAGCTATACTCTTTCAAACATCTCATTAAGAGAGCGGAAAGGAGGTTTATATCCGCAGAATTAAATAATTGGACTGTGCTGCTCATTTCCATTTGTTTACAAAACCTCAGGCAAGCCCGTAGACAGTTAAGACTTAAAAAAGGCAACCACTTTTCATCAAATTATCAAAAAAAAAAATCAAACAAGCATCAATAGATCTTCCATTAAATGAGACATTTTTTCCTGTTACTATTGTATTATTTATTATTTTCAATTATGTTCAGTTTTAAAATTTTTCAGTTTTTAATTGTTTAGTTACAATGGCAAATTTCAAATTCCATCCCTGTGAAAAAAAGGTTCATTGTGAAAGTGGTGTTTAAGTCAAAATTGTAATTTTATCATTTATTCAAACAGCAACACGGATCTGTCTGGTGGGCCAAAGGATGCGAAGACCTTCTGGGATCATTGGACAATTCGAAATTTCTATACGAACAGTTTGCTCTGGCTTTCTCTCTTCTGGAGAGTCCCACTTGGATGGATTCCAGTACCAAGACGTGGTGCAAGAAACTAGAGGATGCTATTGGAGGTCCGCAGGTATTCATACTTTTTTAACATTTATTATTGTACGTAACATATAATCGCCCGCTGTGGTCTTGTTGGTTAGAGCTTGCTCTATCAATCAGGTGGGTCTGGGTTCGATTCCCAGTAAAGTCAATGCCAAATTAGATTTTTCAATTTTAATTTGAGATTTAAGACATGGGTGTTTGTGAAGTTAATTCTCCTTGAGTTAATCTTATGTGACTTACAAAAATTCTCATTGAGTATATCTTGTATGATCTTTCAAATTCAAAATATTTGACGCATTGGCGTAAGCTGTAATGTCAAATATTTTTTAATTATTATTGTATAATAACCATAGACTAGATAATCGTTATCGTTAGGCAAGAATTACTACTGTAAATTTTGCTTCAAGTTGAGCGACTCTTCGTATGGACATTTGAATATGTCACCTTTTCAATCAATATTACAATTTGAATTCAGAGGCTGAGGTGAACTCTGTCTATCCCCGCCGCTTAAAGAACAAGTAATAGAACGTTAATCAAACAATCAATGATAACTTTCTAAAGCAGAGCATTATAATGTCTGGACTTTTGAAAAAATTATGAAGAAAATATATTTGACAATGCGGCAATAGTTGCCAATAATCATATATTTTTGATATTTCAAATCTTTCATGATGACGAGAAAAATTCATCAGCAACGAATGAGCCCCTGATAAAAATGACTAATATTTGATATTATGTAACCCCACTAGAAAAATGAGAATTCTGATCAGGTCTTCGAACCGCTATTTTTTTTCGTTCCGGTTTTCGTTCCAGTTCAAGTAAAAAAATATATTTCGGTTCGGTTTCGGTTTTGTTCCGGAAAAAATAACGGTTTTCAGTTTTCGATTCCGAAGTTCCGATTTTCGAAGTGTTTTTACTGTTGATGTGATGTAAATGATGCATTTTAAATACTGCTCGGTGTATTTGTCCAAATTTCCAGAGCTCATATTTAAAAAAATTATCCATAATAGTAACCCATAAATTATGTTTGAAGACCATGACAATGGTTGGATTTGTTCATATGATCAAAATTCAAACAATCGGAAAATACAACCTCTCAATTTTTGGATTGATACCTGTAGATACTTTCAGGAGCTGGCCAGAATAACCGGATCCCGTGCGTATGAGCGATTCACAGGTAGCCAAATAGCCAAGATCTTTGAAAATAAAAAGAGACTGTACGAGACAACGGAACGTATCTCGCTTGTCAGCTCCTTCGCATGCTCTCTGTTGGTGGGAAAAGTGGCGCCTGTCGATTGGGCTGATGCCTCCGGTACTAATCTGATGGATGTTCAAAACAAGACTTGGCACGAACGCTGCTTGAAGGTTTTTTTATAATTATTTATCATCTGACATATTCGGTTGAGTCTCGATTCACACATTCAAATGCTGTATTATTTAAATTATAGAATTTTTATCAAACCGGGTCACATAGCGAGGTCGAGATGTACTGAAGTGATCTAATCTCAGTGACAACATTTATTCTACATTTTGGTAATTTTTTCTTCGCATGCTAGATTTGCGGAGACGATTCACTGCAGAAGAAACTCGGCATTCCGGTTCCGTCAGATCAATGCATCGGGTCTGTCTCGCCATACTTTGTTGAAAGATTTGGATTCGAAGAGTCATGTCAGGTGATAGCATTTACCGGTGACAATCCATCCACAGTTGCAGGTAATCTTATATTTTTTTACCATGTTTACTCGTAATGTGATGCATATGGACGGTGTTTGTCATTCGGTGACTCGACATCCCAAAGAGAGTAGGGGATAGAAGGATAGGTCTAGGACAAGACTAGCTGTAAGCTGATTGCTTTTGCTACACCCTGTTTTTTAGGATCCAGAGGATTTACCAGAAAAAAGTAAGGTGTTTTTTCAAAAAAAAATCCCCAAAACAATTTAAGAATAGGACCCGTTAAGGCCTCTCTCTATACCAGAAAAATTATTCTTGCATTCTGATTTATGGAGATGTAAAATCGACTGTTCACTGTAAGGTATTTTTATTTATAATTTTACAAAATAAAATATTTCAAGCAAATAACGAACAAAAATATCTAGATTTTTTTAAAAACTTTTGAACCGATTAAAGTTTTATCATTTTTTACTGATACCGCAGCCGCTGCTTTATCAGTGTGTCATAAAATATTATCAGTTTCATGATAATAATTTTATTCTTATTGACCTTTCTAATAGCTATGAAAACATTCTGATAGTGGGCGTATGGCAAATTTTTTTTGGCATTCCTAAATCTCTGATGAAGATTTAAATAATAGATGTTCAGGCTAAACATACTCAACAATTTCATTAGCATTAATTCAAATAATTATTGCATAAACAGCCAAATATTGCATCAAATTTTATTTTTTAGTTATTGATTGAATTATCATTTGGCAGAAATCCAAAAAAGTTGTTGAACTATCAAATAATAAACATGAAATATTATCGATAGATATTTTAACATTGAGCCATTGTTTTTTACAAACTAACAATATATCTATCTATGTAGTCATTAATAATTCATTTAATATGGCATTTTCACATATGGCAGCCTTTAGATTGAAAAAAGACACGCTCGGGCCTTGTCAGGTCGGACTGCTATATCGGTCATCCGCGGTTTAATGGTTAAAAGTATTCTTGCAATAGCAGCTTCAAAAAGAACAATTGAGGGAAAATCAATAATTGAATTTCTTAAACAAATAAAAATATATTGAAACCATATGAAAATCTAGATAAATAAAAATTATTCATACAGTGTCTATTCCTGTCAATTATGTTTTTTTTTTGATTATTTGGATTTTTCATTACCCAGATTACCTTCATCCCCAATCAATCCGGATAATCGGGTTTCTACTGTATCTTGTTACGGTCACTTACAAGAGAAAAAAAAAGTACAATAAATCCTACCATAAAGCAGATTTAGAAAAACAAGGAACTCGTGATGGAATGTGACGTAATGACGGCCGGATAGCCGCGTCCCATCCTGCCCTTGCCTACATCTGAGAGCATAGCAACTATAGACGTTTGCGTCCTGTGAAACATCACCGCAAATATTTTTGGCATTCACGTTATGGGAACCATTAGTGTATAAGCAAACCTATAAGTGAATTAGAACATGACACTTCTTTTGTTTTAGTTTTTAAGCTCTTAAGCCCTCGATTATATGTAAAATCAAACTAAATAATAATCTTTCAGGTATGCGCCTCTCCCACGGATGGGTGACAGTCAGTCTGGGCACCAGTGACACTCTGCTACTGTGGCTGGAGAGTCCGTTGAAGATGACAGACGGCCACGTTCTTTGCTGTCCGATAGACCGGGAAGCCTACTCCGCCCTGCTTTGTTTTAGCAACGGATCGCTCACAAGGGAAGCCGCTCGTGACAGACTGGCCGAGGGCTCTTGGGAGATGTTCAACGAGATGTTGGACAGCACTCCCAGGGGAAATTTCGGAAATATAGGTTCGTACCTGCATGTCGATACACTCTGCTAAAGTTTCATGCTAGGAATTATTTATAAATTTGGTCTTCAGACAGACATTTGATATGGTTGAAATGTTATATTAGTTTTTGCAGTAATTGTTTCAAAAATTGATTTTTTAATTAATTTATTGAATTCTGTTGAAAGGCACGGATATTTGTGATGACTAAAATTCTCTCCCACCCATTAGATCCAGAAAAGTGGAAAAGAGTAATCAGTTTACCACTGCTCCTGTCGTAGCCCTATCCATCTATCCTCAATTTCTTCGAAAAACGACAGGTCAAGCAATTGAGCAACGAAAAGTTGTTAAAGAAAAACTTCTGTTGTGATAAACTTTATTAGAAGTCCAAATACTCCTGTCATAGCTGAACGGGCATGGCTTAAAAAATATATAAATATGATAAGCACACGTTTTCACAAGAATAAAAGTCAAAATAAATATTTTATGAATGAAATTTTAAGTGTGATTTCAACCATCATTGTACGATTGGCTTATCTATCACTAACAATGTTTTTTTTAGGATTGTTTTTTGAGACTCCAGAGATCGTACCGAAAAGGGCAGGGTCGGGAAGATGGATGTGGGGTCAGAACGGGGCGACTCTCAAGAAAATGGCTCCGGATACCGAAATAAGAGCGCTCCTGGAGGGACAGTTCATCGCTAGGCGGGTCCACGCGGAAGATATGGGATTTGTCATAGGCGAGTAGAGTTGTTATTTTTTTATGTGCGGTGTCACCGGTGGTCTAAAACTCAAAAACTATTACAGCTAATTTTGATTGTAAAAATACCTAGCTAACTTCTAATATTATTTCATATAAATGAGTGTATGAAACTAGAATTTCATTTTTAAAACAATTAACATTTTTAAAGTATTTTTATTTTTACATACCTTACCTTGGAATGATATTTTGTATGTTATCAAGCCATGTTTGAGAGAGAGAGAGAGAGAGAGAGAGCGCAACGGTTAGCATTGTTAGCATTTCCGTGCCAGAAGGGATGGGTGTTTGTGATGCCCCTCCCACCATGTTCGATCCTTCAACAACTGCGTGTAACAAGAGCGATTAGTTTACCACTAATCCTGTCTTTGCCTTATCCATCTATCCCTACTACTCTTTTGTAAAACAAGAGAGGTTGAGCGACTGAGTAACAAACAGTTCTCGTTGAAAAAATCTGTTGAGATACTTCTATAAGGAGGCCATATGCTCGACATTAGGAGCGGACATGGATAAAAAAATAATTTTAAAATGAAAGTGAAATAAATAAATTAGTTGAAAATAAAACTTTTTTTTTATTAAATTTGAAGATTTTCCGTATTATCGGTTTCCCGCATTATTCGTTGATTTATTACAATCACTTGGAAAACGTAGAATCGGGGTTTCACTGTACGTAAAATGAAATCTTATGCCGTACATGCATTCGACATACGGTTAGAAAATTTGTTTCAAAATCAATTTAAAACCATCTAGAACATAGGTTCGTAACCTTTTTACCCCCAGAAAACTCGTTGCGAATCCTTTGGGGTTCGCGACCCATAGGTTGGGAACCCATGATCTAGAAGTTGTATACGCGTCTACTTAACATGAAACGTAACTCTGTTTAAATTTCCTCACGATAGATCGCGAGTGACATTTCGTCCAACACCCATTTCTTTCCATCAATAGACATATTATTTCATTTTCAGATAAAGATACAAAAATTTTAGCAACAGGCGGAGCGTCTACTAATAAATCACTACTTCAAGTGATGTCTGACGTGTTCGATGCCCCCGTATATGTACAGGTATTATCAAATTTAAACTCTTAACTCGATGGCTGCCACAGATGAGATATCTCGTAAAAATTTTCGTGCTCAACACGCCAGAGACAAGTTATCTCGTCAATAACTAATTAAATTAATAGTTGCAAATTATAGCCGGCGTGCTAGGTAATTGTTATTAATTATCTACCGCAGCTAAAAGGCTAAAATGAAATCTTTCCGTGTTTCAGAGACACACGTATGATTATATGTTTGATTTTTTAAGGACACGACTAACTCGGCCGTACTGGGCGCCGCTTACCGAGCCAGACACGGTCTGCTCTGCCACGTCGCCGGGGAAGATAAAAAGGTTTCTTTCGCCGAAGCCACCGCGTCCGCTTCGCCGCCCGTGTTGGTCTGCAGTCCTTATTCTGATGCCAAACGCGTCTATGACCCCATGTTGCAGAGATACAGGGAGTATATAGCGGATATAGTGAAAGAAAATGAAAGTAAACAATAATGAATAAACTTCCTCTATATATCTATATATCTATCTATTCGTACAAAGAGTTTCTATGAATTTGACAGTTTAGTTTTCTATGTAACACCACCGACAAAATTACAGCATTTACCTTATCACCCGTTTGATATTGAATGCCAACACTGATGATTGATGAATTATTTATTTCGATTCCCCAGAAAATGTATACTTTTTAAGAACACCTTCTTTCTTCAAAGCTATAATTAATCTTATAATATTATACACTTCTGTGTTTTGTAATACATTTCTTGAGTAATTTTTATATAGTTTATGTCGAAACGTTTACACAGACATCATTGCTACCCATCTAATCCAATATTTATACCGTACTCCTTATATAAAAGTTCTGCATTTTATGGAGCTTCCATTAGTGAGTTAAAATATATTAAAGTTTCATTCCAATGGCAATTTTACATATTTAATTAAGTTAATAATATGTTAATATTTCTTGCGATAAGTCATTGACCATTCCATTTTCGTGCTTATTGATAGTTATTTTATGTAAATAGGACTAATAAATAGACAGCAATATAATTTCCATATATCTTAAGTGCGCTCGGATGAAGAATCCAATACGCCTCAACGATTAATAACATTAAAAAAGATACATTTTAGGCAAAGATTTACTATTTTTATTCAGAACTTTTCTGTACGTATCATTCATATTTAGAAACGTATCGGAGCTGCGACGGATTACCCCATAAGCGGGCCTCAAAAAAGCTTATATTGTTTTAACATGGAATCTTGTTATCTGAAAAACAGGACCTCCGAAGCGTATTGCGCCTGGGGCCTCCCGATTGCTCTATATGTCACCGTATGGGAGTTCAAAATAGAGTAGAGAATGAGGCAATAATGTCTGATTAATAAAAGGGAAGTGCCATTTGAAAATTTAAGCTTTTCACTGTTATTATTTGGACAAAATTCCTATTGATATACTTTTAAAAAGTTTTTTGTGATAAATATTTCTATTGTGAACGAGGCATACTTTGTTGGCTTCTGCGGTCGAGTGGTTGTTGCAAGTCCCGATAGGGTCGATATTAAATTTAGATTTTTCCAATTTAATCCTCCTCGAAAAAAAATCCCATGTGATAATTATTAATATTCATAATATCTGCCGTCTCGACTGTTAGCCGTAAAGCCGGTCGCTTTTTTGCTTTATTTTAGCTCATGAATTAATAAATAACTACTTTTTAAAGTGTTAATCACAATTTAATCGAGTTATTTGTGCGGTTTTGATCAAACACAAAGTAGATTAAAAAAGACACATTTTTCTATAATTTATATTTTAAAATCTCACCGCTAGTCCGTTGCGCCAAATTTATTTAAATCCATGGATCATTATTATTGCCCTTCAAATCCGTTTGAAGTGCACGGCATGCCAAAAACATGCTCAGTTTTCATGTCCATTTATTTACTATAGCAAAAGTTCACCAATTTCATTGAAATATCTTGATTTCTTACAAAGATACTTTTTATCACATTTTTTTTTTATTTACAGTTTGGAAAGAGAGTAAAATTTAAAAACTTAACACCTACGAAATTATTTTTATGAGGCTATATATCCCGTTATTTAAAATTCATTATAATATGCCTGTATCTGTCCTTAATTCTCGATAAAATAATTTTCCAGTAATTTTACCTATGGTGGTGGTTTAAGAGTAAGTCTTAATGCCCTTTCAATGTTAGAATTGAAATTTTAATAGGCAATTTCTAACATCAATTTAATTTGTATTTCATTCACAGATTTTAAAAAAAATTCTCTCACTTCCTGCAGATTTCATTTCTGTCACTACGGTGGTGTTGCATGCCTAACGGCGATATATTTATATACATACATATATTGTAATAGAATATATATAAAATATTAAACTGCATAATACTGTGTGCAATAAATATGTGCCGAAAAATACTATGAAATGAAGGATAACACAGTCCGCAATCAGTCCTATATGCTGTGTAATTTCAATAACATTAACTTTTTTACTATTTTTAACAGATATACAGGGTACAACCTGATATTGTACCTGTTTTAATTGAATAATTAGTTATTTAGTAAGAAAATATAATCATATTATACGGGTAGGTGCATATACTTAATAATCATGCTTTAATACGCTGAAACGAATTTGTATTTCAAACATTCCACATTAGCACAATATCTGTTTATAGTATACTATAATAGATTACAGGTTTTTTGTATGATTGTAGTTGTAGCTATTATAACCAGAATTTTATATCAACGTTACTTAATATTTTTTTTATATTTATTTATTATTGTAATAATTGCGAATCATTTTATGGATTAGACTCAATTTTAACATTTTATAACGAGTGCAGTATTTTACTTATCCAAATTGCTCGGTAATTAAGACATGAATTTTTCCGAGTATAAAAAAAATTGACAATGTTGTAAATAAATAATATTATATAGAATATTTTATACTCACGTCTGATATTACAACACGACAAGCACACTTTTTTGCACATTGTAATTGTGAGCGCTGATATGTTTCTAGTCTTCAATTATAAAATATTGGACTTGAAATGTTTTTTTCACTATTTTTAACCATATATTGTACTGTTAAACTATTAATAAAGATATTTTTTACAAGTTTTAGAGATTCTTTATTTCATCCCTCGTATTGATAGTCTTGCAGTCATGTTCGTTTCTACGGTTTGATTTAGGATATGGGAAAGTATGGTCAGGAGACAATGAGAGCTGCATGCTTTTTGCACATTTAAAATATGTTTCATCCACGTGCGACTTCTCCGATCCCTAGATGAATAACTCACTCTTTATAACTGTACTCTTGTCAGATTCGAGTGCCAACAGTGTAGAGGTCTGCACGGGCCCGCGGGCTCTTACCTGACCCGGCCCGTGGGCCGGGCAGGTAAGCGCAATTGAGAGTCGGGCTCGGGCCGGGCCGGGCTTTGGAATTTGGGATATAATCTGGGGAAAAATATAGCAAATCGAGGATTTCAAATTCCTCGGAGAGCTAAAAAAAAAAAAAAGACTTTCGGAGATAATCTGGGGAAAAAATATAGCAAATCGAGGATTTCAAATTTGTCGGTGAGCTAAAAAAAAAGGACTTTCAGAGATAATCCGGGAAAAAGTATAGCAAATTGAGGATTTTAAATTCCTCGGCGAGCTAAAATAAGGAGTTTCGGGCTTCGGGTCGGGTAACAAGTGCGGTATTAGACTCGGGCCCGGGCCGGGTTGGGCGTGAGTTTTTCGGGCTCGGACCAGGTAGTTTTGTAAAATTTTGGCCCGTGCAGACCTCTACACCAGTGCAATGTGAATCTTGACCGTGATGCTTCCGGAATATTCTAGGGGTGCGGTGGTTTGATTTTGTCATGAACTCTGAGATAAGAAAGTGTATTATGCAGCTATCCAAAATTAAAAAACTGTTGCGGACCTCGCTATAATAGTGCGAACGCCCCCAGAAAGCATGAACATGGCACACCTCTTCGTCTAACCCAGTGTGTGCCAAACTTTTTTACTTCACGGCACACTGGTGAATGGGACTAGTACTGCGGCACACCAAATAAAAATGCTTTAACCCTTTCCGGTCCACAAAAAAATATTCCACATGGTCCACAATAGATTTACAGTATCACGAGGGAAACTAATATTTGCAATTATATTTTTTTTACTAGATTTATAGCAACAGTATATTTTTTTTCTAAATATCAAAATAATGACCTTATTATTTATATTTAAAAAAAAATTAAAGTATGATAACGGCAAAAGCATTTTGCCTTACATGTTATACAATATATGTATCAAGTTGCTTTTTTGCGTTTTTTTTTGTAATTTTGGGCATTTTTGCAAGGTTAGAATTATTAGAACAATAGTAAATATCGGTATTCATTTTCAAGTGCACGTGGCAATTGTTACTGTTGGAAAGAAGAATGTTGAACTTAGCGCCCGAGCTGCGCGAGCCGACCCAGCCCCTAAAACGACCCTTTTGTATCCATTGCAAGCATACGGTTTCACATTACAATGTTCATAAAAACCATTTGATTCTTTGTTCAGAATACCGCTGCAATAGATACGAGTGGAAAAAAAAATATGTTCAATACATTTGAACTTATTTTAACTCAATACCAATAAAGAAAAAAAATGTCGAATGACATTCGACATAGGACCCACGGAAATAAAATCGATGTCGAATGAGATTCGACATAGGACCGGAAAGGGTTAAAAAAGGAAATGTGTCGCGCTGACCACTGTGTATGAACGTGACTTATGTGAAGATGTTGAATTTTTTTTAAATTAAAGAAAATTTAAATGAATAAGAATTATTTAAAATTGATATTTTTAAGGCTTCTTCCACTGCAGCGCACGTGAGACTTCTTGCGGCACACAGTTTAGCAGACGGATACTGTTGTTCTGGAAGGCCCCTGATGAACGTTCGTATGATGTACACGGGATAATGGTATGAATTGGGAGGAAACATTTAGATCTAGAGGCGGTCCATATTTTGCATGTGGACAAAAATAAATGTTGGAATACTTCGTAAAATAATGTAAATAATGTAACTACACTAACCATATGAATGTACGTGATATGCACACTTTGACTACCATTTTGCTTTATCCCATATCACGTACACGCTTAAGAAACAATAATATATCTCAAAACTACAAACCGTAATGAATGCGCGTGCGTCCTTGCAAAACATGCGACTACAAGTCTACACTAGTAGTTCTTCAAGGGCAAGAGACTTGTGTTTCTAGAAGATTTTTTTTAATATTCAGACTTCTTTGAATGGCCATCGAGCCAGTAGGTTTTAAAAAATACTTACATTTCACTCATTGTGATGGAATGTATCCAAAAGAAGAATAATCATTTTTGGTTTCACATTATCCAACTGTCTTTGGTCAGTAAATTCTTCATATATATGGTCTATGACAGGGATGGGCAGTGCGTCGACAGCGAAGGTATTTTTGGTTGATCACATATTTATAAAATGGGTTTTTATTGTTCTCTCGTGATATAATTACAAGCGATATTAGTCTTATCGCCATCAATAATTTTATCAAAGCGGTAGATCCTAGAGAGAAAAGTGTGGTCACCACTGGTCTATATAAATCAACTCAAACGGCAACCAGGATCATTAATTCTTACGACCCGACATTCTTTAAGTCACCTTAATAAAGATTTACACAGAATCTGGAGGAAAAAAATCACAAAATAGTCAACTATAATAAGGAGACGTTTAGTAAATAAGTAATACTTTATTTTGATTATATGACATACGGATTTATACATAAAATTTCATAATATAAAGATAATATTTTTGTGTAGGTAAATAAAAAATACCTTATAAAGTATGGAAAACAAGTATTAATCATCAGTAAAATTCATCAATATAATAATTGCATCGAAGCAGTCACCCTGTAAATGTTATTAAAAAAGATTTAACATTGGATACTGCGACAAGCCATAAAACTTTTTGTATTCATGTAAACTATTAATTTGATGAATATTCAAATAATTTTTCCCTTACATTTATGAACAATGAAACGTAAAAAAAATTAGAAACTAAAGTAAATTAAGGAAGTATAGTTACAAAACCAGTATCTGCCAGTCTAACAATAAAAAAAAAACCTACTGGATGTATATAAATATAATAGACTTATAAATATAACAACTACAAAATCTCGACTGGACTAACGCACGAGAAAATCTTTTTGCTTAGCATCGTTTTGCAGCGTGTTGCATATCATCGTTTGCCGCACGGATGCGACCACATTTTATCTGAGCGTAGAAAACTTGACCAGTTCCAGAAACACTAAAACGCATTCGATTTTATCAGTTGCCTACGGAATTGAACGGTCCCATAACCGATCCGTATTGCTCTTCATTCTATATTATTTCACATTCGAGGGTCTGAATCTCTCAAAAAACACTTTCACACGTTGATCTTTAATTTATGGATTCATTCATCCCTTCCCGTACACCTATACATACAACCAAAAGTAAGGAGAACAACTATCTACCAATTCTTCCTCAATCCTCGACTTCTATCCTTCTCTCTGAAAGATTCATTCTACATAGTGTCATCTGTAGAAATGTCGCATACAAAGTGAAGTGTATTTGCTCCACGCTAAGAACGGATAAGATTAAAACAAAGCTCATTTGGTGCCGAGATGCCTTATTAAGGGGGGTGAATATGTGCAGACGCACTGACAAGTCAATCCGAGGCTTGCGGTCCCGTAATTGTTGAATACGCAGTTATGATGCCACAGATTATATATTTTGTTGAGATTGCTTTAATTTTTAGAACATAATCAAAAGAGAGTTGAATCCGATAGCGAAGCACAATGCAAAAAAGAAAACTGGATATTACTATCCTAAATGATGATTACGCACATCCAATTTTGCTCAATATAGTGTGTCGCGAGAGTCTCCGACTCTGATGACCCGTGCACAATTTAACAGAACAGCCCTAGAATAATTATAGGTTTTTGAAACTGAGGACTTCTCGCATTCGTATGTCTGTTTTAATCATTGACCAAATGTAATGAGCATAGATGACTAAAAATTTATATACAGTTAAGGTGACTTAATACTTATCATTTTCCACGACTGATATGTAATGTTTTAGTTCTAAAAAAAAAAAAAAATATTTTAATTTTAAACCTAAGCAAAGATCAAGAAAATCTTGGCGATCCATTAAAATTAAAAATAATATCAACTAAATCAGCATGATTTGAAAAGAATTTCACAAAATAACTACAAGGTTAAAAATAGCCACCAAAATCCACCGCACAGAACCTTTCAGCCATATTCTAAGAGGGTGGGCAGATACTGAATCACAAAATTGTGCAGTCTATTTGGTCTCCCGCTCCTCGATCGTCAACATAGTAACCTAGTCCGTTTAGTAAAATTATATATTTGGAATGGTCAAAAGCTATGGGTGCATATTGTCAATGATACTAAATATTTCATTAGATCTAGTGGAAGTCTACGTCCATTGATTTTTTATATTTAAAACTTCAATTACGCAAACGGGCAACAGAAAAATATATGTATGTTTATAAAAATTAACCAGCACAATCAATTATAATGGAATTGTTTTGATGACCTTCGGCAGGAGAAAACGTACAAGTCTTTTGTTATTATAGCATTCGACATTCGTACAATTCACTATTTTTTTAATTGAGATTTTTGTCTATGATGACTAAAACTGTGGGCTTCCATACAGTCACTCCGCGGCACCTTCTCCAATATGAAAATAAATATAACCCCAGGTTAGAAAATGTGCAGAGCCAGTAGTAACTGTATTGAACCTTAGAGCCTCGATAGACATAAATTTTAATAAGTAAATAAATTTGCCATTAGAATGGTAAACCAGTGGAATTTATCTATAATTAACGTAAAATTTTAAAAAAATAATAAATTAAGAAATATGTTTGGAATCTGGAATAATATCTTTAAAGATTGTTTTCAAAAGACACGGCATAGTGATGGACGAAATGAAGTGATCTTTGTCATCTTTTTTGATGATCAACATCAAAAAGATGCCCCTCCGAGAGCAACAAGAGTTGAATGAAATACAAAATGAAAGTGAAGAAGAAGCTAATAAATAATATGAATGAAGCTTTAGCTTCATGCATCTGGACAAATTTGTTGAGCATCACGCAAGAATCAGAATTCTAATGGAGAGCGTATATCTCACGTACGACAAAAACTCTGTTTCATAACTATTTATCAAGAGAAGAAAAAGAGGGGTTCAACTATCTCCCGATTGAGAAGTTTAAATTTATACTCAATTTAAGGAACCAATTACTCACAAAAGACGGGGGCCACCTATAGTATATTTCGCAGATATAAAGATAATTAATCATATCTATAAAAACAAAATGGGTTTGATTATGAATATTGCATGCATCCTTAACATTAGGGGGGTTGATGATAATTTTATTCTCCTCCAGTTTTTACATTCTCCGTGTCTACATGTGTCGATATAACATGAGAACGAACATGTTATCCTAATCCGTGATCTTCGAAGAAACCTTGCGGTGTTTCTTCCTGAAAAAGAAACGGGAAACTTGTAATGAGAAAGGTTGAGAAGATAAGAAGTAAAATATACAATATCTCGGTTTATTATCTATAGCATTCGTGTAAGAGGATCAGACGACTGTCCTCTTCAAGGCCTACAAAATGAACTGTGTCGAAGGACAGGTCGCCTGTTTTCTCTAGCGTGTTCCTATTGATATTCAGGGTACTAAGAATAGGAGATCGGGGACAAGTATTTGTCATATTGTTCTCAAAATCATCACAGCAGACCCGGCACTAGAAATGTGGTTGACGATGCACATTTTTCAGATATCAAGTATCAAATGGATATAATCGAAGTTCTGACCCTATCTTATACTATTTTAACAATTGAATATTTTGATGTGAAACAATTTATAGCCAGGGACAGCTTTGTTATCAGTTTTAAATGACACTCGGGATAATGGACTGTAAAAAAATCTATAACGCCAGTCTCTTCTTTGATCTGATCGGTAAGAGTCTCGTCTTAGAGATAGGGCGTGTTCGGGTTCAAGTCCCAGTAAAGGTCAATATCAACAAATTTAGATTTTTTCACTTTAATATTGAGATCTAGGACACAGGTGTTTGCGATGTCTCTTTTCATCGAATAACTTATAAAATTACAATTATCGGCATTAGTTCATCGAGCAGCGTGTGAGGACTTTATTTTTGCAATATTTGAAATATTTCAGAATGCACGAAGACGTTTTAATTCTAATAAATTTATTACCACGAGAATATTTTTAAAACGTTAATTATGGAAATAGAAATTTAACAATGGAAAAAATCGGTTTGCACTTGATCTTTACAACCTTTTTCTTTTAGTGGGCCGCAAGGAAAAATTAAAGCACTTTAAATGCTCTTTTATACAAGGGGATACATTTCATGTAACACAACCGTGCAAAGACTCTGTGTAAAAAACATGAAGTTAATATAGACAAATGAATGATAGGTTCCATTACATTTGACCGTGTTTTTTAGAAATCGTGTAAAAACAAACCATGCTAAAAGAGGATTATGTGAATGTGTTAAAAAAATGTTTTATTTTAAAATACTCGGTATACATGTTTTATTTACATGTAATTCAAAAGTTAATGCAATCTTTATCCTTGTTAAATTTGATTTTATATCTATATTATTTAGCCGCATGATTGAATCCAAATTTTCATCAGTCTTATTATGAACCGATTTATACTACTTCAATAACAAAAAAACTTGCTTACATTTAATAAATTCAATGTGTAAAAATAATATGTATTTTATTTTAATTATGAGAAAATACATTCGAGGGCCACAAAAAAATCAAAACGGGCCACATCCGGCCCATGGGATGTGCATCACTGTTTTATAGTATTAACACCGTATTCGTGAGATATTTTCAGGTCAATCAAATCTTAATGAAAAATTACAGACCTCTTGCAGAAGATCCTGCGCAGCGATGGCTTTCAGAACATTTTTCTTCGATGTTTCCTGCAGTTCTCCGCCGAGAACCAGCTCGTCCAGGATGAAATAAGCCTTTTCGAAATTGAAAATGATGTCTAGTTCGCATACCTGAAAGATTAAAGGCCTGCGTGGTTTACGAAATCTAATAAAAAAAATAGTATAGACAGAAGAAAAAGAAAAAGATACGCACGCTGCCAAAGTATTTGTCGAGGAGCTCAACATAGCGATGTATGAGCTCTAATGTCAGCAACTCGTTGTCTTGTTGCTCTACCGCGCAGCAAAAGTACAATGACGCATATCTGAAAATATACAAATAATAAATGAACTAATTAATATATCACACAGTTATGCAACAGGTGAATAAGTCACTAAAAAGGTCCTCAGTTAAACTCTTAGTTCACAGAATCCTAACAGTATTGCATAATCCTTGTGAAACTAAGCCGGATGCTATTTTTTAACTTAATATAATGGAGTTGTATCAATTAAATACCAATTATACCATCAGACCATCCTAGTTACTATAATAATTTTAGTCCATTTAACATTCAATATGATGAATAGACTAATAAATTTTCAACAAGTATCTTATTTTCCCCGGATCGTTTCGTTATTTTTTATTAAATCTAAATTATCAGTTTAGGAATATGATGATCTGCCATTTTCTTATTAGTAATTAAATTTCCTACAGAACAGCACTTTGATTAATTTTCAGGTAGAAAAAGAGTACATAACATGTTGAAAACCATATTTACCTAAGGCCGTTTTCAAAGTTTTGTACTCTTTGAAATAAAATAAATTGATACAAACTATTTACCTTTTATAAACGACTTTGACGTCTTTCCACTCAAGAAATGAGCACATCTTAGGTTTTCTAGCTAAAACTGTGGTGATTATTTCTCGGGTGATCTTCTTTTTTAACTTGTCGGGATGTGCAGCGTACCATTTCTGAAGGCGCAATTTTCCTTGCCGGCTGAACAGGAGCATGAATTGCATCTAAAACAGAAACACTCGGTGAATGCTCGCAACTTGAGTAACCGGGTAAGAGATAAAGAGAAACCCTTTGGCGCGCCTCCCCGACTGGGTGGCGCTCTCGGCTCGTCGAAGGTTTTGGCACCAACGAACGCGAACGAACTCGCCGTAGAAGGGCCTCAGAAATTAAGGTTAATGGATGATTCATATTCTGTCGAAGGACACCGATCGAAAAGTTAAAGTGAGAAATAAAGATTACAAACCATTTTGAGACTATTGTCTAAGCGATGAATAAAGTGACTCTATATTATAATTTCAGATCACCGCGAAAAAGCAACGAAGCCGTCATTCGGCTGTCAAATAAGGCCACAGACAAGATCGTTTACAATATACTGACAAGATCGACAAGACCTCTCTGACTGCTACACTACTTCCATAGACAAGTATACTAACGCTTCTGTAATGTATTACTGAAGCATGGGGGGTGAATCTTTCATACATGTTAATAAACGTTATCTATGTCATAAACTAATATACTTTATGTACTGAAGTCTATGGTCACCCGACATTGATGCGATTTGTACGTTGTTGTACATATTCGTGTTTGACGTTTTAAGAAGTGTTGTGAAAGGGAAGTTTTGCGTTTTAATGTTATCAGAGCGACAACTCTTTCGAAATGGAGACAATTCTAGAGCAACAGCGCAGATATCACGAAGAACGTGAGCGATTGATGGATGCAATGGTCAAAGAAATTCTGCACAAGAAGTCGGGGGTGCGTACATATATATTTTTAAGGTTAAAAGTACATCTTTAATTAATGAATATTGTTTTTCACGTCGTTTTTTAATAAATATGTTTTTTCTTACAGTTTCGCGAGACGATAAACTCTGATCACAGATTGAAAATGCTGCTAGACGTAAGTGATAAGATAATTAGCAATTAAAGAAGTTTGCTGACCCAGAAAATACACCACCGGATGGCCGTTCAATTTGAAATTATAGATCCTATATATAGTAAAATGAGAAATTTTAATAGAAACAAATATTTGGTAAATTTGTCATACTTCATCGCACGGACTATTACGGCGAAAAACTTCACAACCTAAGCTAAAAACCACTCCACGATTTAAAATTATGCGATATGCTCTAAAATGTTTCGTATTTCGCATAATTTATCTGTGTTCTTTGTAATAATGTGTGGTTTTAATGCGATTGCCAAGCTCTCAAATAATAATTTTAAATCGTGGAGTGGTGTTTAGCTTAGTTTGTGAAGTTTTTCGCCGCAATAGTCCGTGCGATGAAGTATGACAAATTTACCAAATATTTTAGTCTAGCACGAAGGTTTTGAAAGTGCAGGGCCCAAGTTGTTTGCCTCTAACTTTTTCTTAAGTAGTGACCATCGGGCCCTCAGCAATCCTCCTGCATCTGCCAATGGTCGCAGTTAAGCTCCTGAATTACTAGTAAGTTTATTAGAAAAACTTGTTGAGTACTTTTGTAAGCAGTTTGGACACCGCCAGAAAGAAAAATTCACACAATTATCGTAGGTACGTTAATACATAGTATCCCAGACCCGGCCTCAGTTTTTCTGCCTAATTTCAGCATTACTCGGAAAGCACGATGCACCTGAAAGAGTTCTATGAAGACAAAGATGGTTTGCGCAAAGAAGAGGTAACTGCACTATCCGGACCTAATGAATTTCAAGAGTTTTACGGCAGGCTCAAGCAAATAAAAGATTTCTACAGGAAGCATCCTAAAGAAGTAAGTTTTTTCGTTTTCTCACAACACTGCATAGTACCTACATATTATTTAACCTTCCAAAATTGATTTTTGTAACAAAAACATTACTTGCGTATTCGTGTCTTGTAGACTAGACATAATATCGATGGCCACTTATGGCATGTTTTGAGAACATTGAGCTCGTAAAACTTTTTTGCATTATAGATATTGGTGAAATGGATATATTAAGCTATTCAAATGATCAATATCTTTTTGAACGTACAATAATTTTACAGTTTTCCGATATAATGCAGACAAACATTGTGTGTATGTTATTCCAATTAATACAAACAATATATTTGTACACTCAGTTTGTACTGCACTAACCCATCAATATGTATCCTTTAGTCTCCCTGAGGCACTGACATAGAATCGAAAATTATAAATCAAGTAATTGTTATTGAAACCGTTATGTTTGACAGATCAGCGTGCCGATGTCTGTTGAATTTGAGGAACTGGCAAAGATGCGTGAGAATCCCAGTGATGATGCTAGTGAGTTGATATTTTCATGCTCTGTGAAATAAAATTAATTCGATAATCGCAATATGATATTTAAAAAGTGCTGTTTCTTTTTCTTTAGATCTCATCGACTTTTCAGATGAAGAGGGTTATGGGAAATATTTAGATCTACATGAATGCTATGAAAAGTACATAAATCTCAAGGGAATAGAGGTAAGATATTTGAAATGTTCTCACAAGCACAGAAAATTCAATGCACTAATAATTTCGCTACATTTCATTTAAACTAAATATAATAACCAGCTATCAATTCCGTAAATTAAACTCCATATGTTATCAATCTGAAATATTCAACACATATGTAAGATCACTTTTAGGGTGTTCACTGTCAATACTTGGTGGAAAGGCATTATATTAGTAAAAACACAATATATTTATCCATACCATATAATTCTATTATAAATGATAATACATATACACTTGAAAGTCCTACAACTTTACGATCACTGGGAGTTTAACATATTTGACACAAAATTATTTATGATGCCGTACATGTGCCAATAAGATGTTACAGCTTGTTCATGATAAACCTAATTTTCATAATCAAAATAGTCGATTCTGGGCGATAGAAAATTATCAAATTATCCATCTGTCAACTTTGCTTCAAATTTGCATTAAAAGTGACAGTATGGTGTGCTATGTGGTCTGGAGGAATCGATGGCCCTTACTGTATATGTTAATCATGCACAAAGGTAAGATTGAGCAGTGCAATTTTACTAAGAATACTTAGTAATTAAGTAGTAAACCTTCCTGGTGAACATCTGTATTGGGACTCGTGATAATTGACTGCAGCATTGTATTTTGTCGATTGATAATTATCGTCCTTTTTTTCGCAGAAAGTAGATTACATCACATATCTCGGGCTCTTCGACCATCTGTTCGATATACCCAAAGAGCGCAAAAATGGAGAATATCGAACGTACATCAGATCGTTGCTGCACTATCTGAAAGGGTTCGTGAGTCGAGTGAAACCTCTGCTCGACCCCGCCACCGAGATGACAGTCGCTCACCACCACTTTGTCAAGCAGTGGGATACGGGAACCTTTCCTGGCTGGCCGGTTTGTCTCATCCGCTTGCAACTCGCATATTCAGTAGTCTTTTTCGCTTTTAGCTTTGTCATTCAAACAAGAAAAGGTACAGATCCCGTACGGGCCGTACAATGAATTTTTTCACTGTTGGACAATATTTTTTTTTGCAAATTTGAATTAACAGAAAATTACATATATTAAACGAAACATTCAGGTGTGCAGTTACCACTATTAAAAAAATAGCATATTCACATACTCCGCCTCTATGCTTTCCACGCGGCAATAAGAAAACCTTATTCTCTCTGATTGTGTGCTTAGTGTCTTAGTGTTGTTTTTAATTATCGCGAGTGCAGTACTTGAACTATTTTGTAACCGCAGAAAGAAACCGGAGGTGCCCTGACTAATGCGGGTGCTCATTTGGATTTGTCGGCATTCTCGTCATGGGAAGAATTGGCATCCCTAGGATTGGATCGTCTCAAATCTGCGTTGATGGCTCTCGGTCTTAAATGCGGTGGAACTCTAGAGGAGAGAGCTCAGAGGTTTGCGAGTGTCTTTTATATTTATCAATGATCATTATAACAGCAAGGGCCGCTGTCGCACTTTGAATGATTTCATTGTTCTCCAATTATTATAGTATGTCCATTTAGTAGCGATACATTAGCGGTTTTAGAGTGAGAGGGTCAACGACTGAACCGACATCGTCATATTAATAGCCGATAATGTTTGTATGTATGATATGTTAGTTGTTAGTGCGATCGTTCCTGGCTTAGAACTAAAATATTGTATCTTCATAGATCATTCGCGAATACTGAATTTGAATGTTAGCAAAACAGATTTTATTATATTGTCATTTACAAATCTAAGAAATTTGTCCGTGACTTTTCTAAAAAAAAACTCTAGCTCCCCGTTGAGAAACACTGCCCTAGATGCTAACAGTCAATGCGTTCAACAATTGAGTTTATTATTTTCAAACACGGTTTGTTCCAAAATGGCTAACCCTTATATCTCCTATGTCAATCTGGACTCGACATTACAGATCTGGTATTTTTTTTATTTATTGAATTTTAAATAATTTAAGATTTTTTCATCCAAATACTACCAAAATGTATTTATTGTGCTCAAGATGAATTTTGCTATACTGAAAACATTCAAAATGTTTTTTATTATAATTATATTGTAATAAATCAATTATAAACCAATTAAGGAGTGCTAAGGGTTAAAAAATTAAACTTGAATTTCATTTTAAAAGTATTTTTAGTTTTATATTACTTTGGAATCATATTTTGTATGTTGTCTAGCCAGTTTTGAGACTGATTTGTAAAAATACTTTTAAAAAAAATATATTTACTATTCAGGGTTTGCAAATAATAGTTTCAATTAACAATTGATAAAAAAATAATCGCAAATTTAAAATTATTGGATGAATTCTACTATGTACTTGGGTTATTATCAGCTGTTCAATATTTTAACAACATTAAATGATTGATATTTGAGATGTGGGTTACTGGACACTTGGACAAATTTGTAAAGATATTTTTTTTATCCATGGCCGCTCCCAATGTGGAGCATATGGCGTCCTAATGGAGGTATTTCAACAGAAGTTTTTTTTTCTACGAGAACTGTTTGTTGCTCAGCCGCTCAACCTCACTTTTATCAGAGTAGTAGGATAAAGATTTAAGATTTCGACTGAAGGTGCTTGGTGGAATTTCAATATTAAATTTGAATCGTTCAAATTATGTACACTCCCACAGATTTTGTCACTAACGACCCGGGTTTCGCCTTTCGGCATCTTCAGGCGTTCAAGTGCACGGATGAACTTGAACTGACGCTTAGTAAATGAATGTTTCGTGTTTATAAAATAAATAAATGTATCACTGAGTCTAAAGCCATTGCTGGCGAAAAGGATAAACTCATGGGAATTCCCAAAGATTTGAATAGTGAGTGGTTTTAAGAATTATATTTATTTGTCGGAAAAGGTTTTATGACTATATTTATATAGGGTACAGAAGTGGCGACCCCGGCATATGCAATATTTCATTTTAAATCGGAAGGCGATACAACTGTGCCCTGTTTATTTCCAAAATTTCCTGGTAAAAGAGCTTATGACCGTCCGTATTTGGGTGTAACATTTTTATCCCTTGTTCCTGATTCCTGATGTTTTTTTTCCATATTGTATTTTGACATTTCTATTTTTGACAACCCTAACGCCACCTTTACAGTTTTATTTGAATCTTATCTATTAATCCTATGAAACTGAAGGAGTAATATGAATTTAATGAGTTGTCAGCAGATGATGATGGACCATAGCTATATAATAAAAAGTGGAAAATAATGTAACTTGACGGAAACTCGCCCACTGGTGGTCTTATAGCATGTACGGGAAGGAAGGAAGGTAAGTAAGGTTCAGTGGTTTAAACAGCAATCGATGGCAATGATCTGATAAATAGAGTAATATGCATGCATACATATTTATCACTTGTTTATAATATGTATTTTTATTTATTTTGCACTGCAGGTTGTTCAGCACGAAAGGACAGGCTGCTTTAGATCGATCTCTGGTAGCGAAAAAGGGCACGGGGCGTGCAAAAACATCCACACATCACAGACACAAGGACATAGCGGCCATCGAAGCCCAAGTTTACAGGTAATGCAGTAGTTTATGGGAAAATTTAAAAGCGTACCGCTTGCAGAGTTGGTCTCAAACATTTAAGTGTCAAAGAGCTGTATGCAGTGACGATCCTAGGCTATTGCCTCCCCTAGGCAAAATTTTAAACTAGTGCCATTACTATTTTTTGAAATGCTTAAAGCCATAAGAGTATAAGTATCATTGTTTTCAATATTTTTCATTATTCTAAGAATACATACACACATATAGAAATTTGAATCTTTTCTGGCATGCAAGCCCAAAACGCTAACCGCTGCGCCATAGGACCCGACAAACCAAAACCAAAAATATTATTACCGTTGAAAAAATATTTTTCGATTTTTTTATCAAATACATTGAGACATCATATTTGAAAAGTGTATTCTGTGATCATTTGCTGCTCCTTGAAACTTGCCACCCCTAGGCAACTGCCTACTCGCCTATCCCCACGGGACGTCACTGGCTGTATGTCCCTCTTCCGTACACGCCCAAATTTCCAGGATTTAACAGCCCAATTCCACAGCCCTGATCACCACTTTAGTCAACATGAACTGTGAATGAAGCAAAACTGTGCTCCCATAAAGATCTTTTATTTTTCATTTTAACAGCTTAACGACCGCGGCCGCGTATTTGAGTCTTTGAAAAACAAAGGTTGCTGACCGGCGGACTCATATATGCATATAGGCGAAGTATCTGGAAGCTAAGAAAATTAAATTTCGTAACGATATCTCAATTTGCTTACAAATTATAGTGAATTTAGTAAAATTACAATTTTTGCGAATTAAAAAAAAAAAGTGCGGTCGTTAAGCTGTTAATATGTAGTAATCTCGGCGACTAAAAAAAAAACTTTATAAAAATATTTTTTCTTCAGATATGCATCCCTGGTTTCGGAGCAGCGCGCATCGACAAGAGAGAATGTGGAAAGAAAACAAGCTCGCACGGCAGGAGAGAGGGGCGACAGTTCCCCTGAAGAGAGTGAAGCCGAAAGCGACGGAGACGCTGACGCCGATGACGTTCCTTTCAATCCTAAGAACCTGCCGCATGGTTGGGACGGAAAGGTGATTTTTCATTGTTACCTTACTTACCAGGCCAGGCGACAAATTAATTCTTGTCAAAATCCAATCTGAATATTAGTTTATATGTACTTACACAATAATTGTAATGTAAACAGATGTAGTTTATATTGCAATTTATAATAGAAAATATTTATTATAACGTAAATATATCTATTTATTTGTAGGCCAACTTTACATCTAATTAAAAAGGACGAGTATTTCAAAGGCATTTCAATTATTGAATTTATTTTCATGTATAGTTTTACATATTGTATGGATGTTTCTCATTTATCGAGTTGTAATTAAAACAATTGAGAGAAGTACGTATATGTATACATGAGAGGTTTGCACAGGCCCGGGTAAGGAATTTATTTTTTCAGAAAAATATTTCAACTTATATAATAAATATAAAATAAAAATAACTTTGATTATTCCACGTATTGTGTATCAAAATGTGACACGTGTTTCGCCTCTTTTAGAGGCATCCTCAGACAACTACTTTCGCAAATGTTTGCTTAAGTACGAATGATTTTAATTTTACTATTCTGATATATTATAATAAAGATCAAAATAAAATGGGAGGGGATGATAGAAAAACAAACAAACGATAATGGTAATACAAATGACATTTACATTAAGAAATGATTATCTAATGAGTTGCATCAATTAGGACGGGTTAAACCGTTTGAAAATATATATTTAACAGTGGTGAACCACCTGATTTATTCAAGATATTATTTAATAATGTTTCTTTATTATACCTATGTTTGTGTCATAAGTCAGCCATGCGGTAATATTATTCGTAACACAAAAAATAGAGAATCGTATATTGTTGTAAATTTGTAAAAAACATTGTTTGTTTTTCTATCATCCCCTCCTTGCCTCCCATTTTTATTTGATTTTTATTATAATAGATCAGAATTGTAAAATTAAAATCATTCGTACTCAAGCAAGCATTTGTAAAAGTAAGTCTGTCTGAGGATGCCTCTGAAAGAGGTGAAACGCGTGTCACAGTTTGTAGCACAATACGTGGAATAATCTAAGTTATTTTCTATTAAAATAAACTTCCACAAAGTTAATGTAAAATAAAATAATTTAGATTATTCCACGTATTGTGTTACAAAATGTGACACGTGTTTCGCCTCTTTTCTTAATGTAAATGTCATTTGCATTACCATTATCGTTTGTTTGTTTTTCTATCATCCCCTCCTTGCCTCCCATTTTTGTTATAATATATCTGAATAGTAAAATTAAAATTATTCGTACTTAAGCAAGCATTTGCAATAGTAGTTGTCCGAGGATACCACTGAAAGAGGCGAAACACATGTCACATTTTGTAACAATACGTGGAACAATCAAAGTTATTTTATTTTACATTAAAATGAACTTCCACAAAGTTACTGCCGAATCCATCGAAAGGGCTAAAACTAAAACTGGTCAACATCTAGTTTCTTTTTCTTTGACATCATTACATTGGGGCACTTCTTTAAGTGCGATCGAAGTATTAAATACAAAATGTGCATGTTATTATAGAGAAATAACTACTAATACACCTCAAGTTATCACAGAAATCGAGCGATGTGTACTCACTTAAAAATGCAACTAAATATTTTCGATTGGGGTTATTATGTGCTTGCACTTATTCTGAGAATTTAAATAAATGAGAATATTTGAGAAATTTTCGAATAACCGAACATCTGGTCTCGCTGATTGATGATCTATATATTAATAGTCGATAATGTCCGTCCGTCTGTCCGTCTGTAAATTGTCCCCGATTTCCCTTCCACCTCCTCCGCCCCAGCCCCGCTGTCACCATTTTTTTATTCATACTAAAGACATACTTTTTCCGTTTGTATATGGTCACGATTTCGCCTTTTCGGTGTCGTCAAGAAAGACGGTCCCCCTCCCCCCCATCCTGCCCCGCTGTCGTCATTAATTCATTTCTTCATTTTTCTCTGACGTCTATGTGTGAATTTTTGAAGTCATGACATTTTTATTTTATTATTTGTGTAAAAACAATTAATTTTCGTACTAACCAAAAATATTCTGACAAGCTGTGGATTCGATACCATGCCCCAATTCTCATGCTCGAGGTTCGGACCGCTTATCCACTGTTCCACGAAACCAATTGAGAATATCGAGATAAAAGCTCTATATAAATTAAATAATACAAAGCAAATGATAGAAACGCATTTTTAGTGAACTAATAATGACATCTGTGGGTGAAACCTTGCACGAATTTGAATTGTTCTGAAAACTCCAAGATTTCAAACTGCGAAATTTCTGCTACTACGAAAAATAGTTGTTAGCAAACTTAAACATTATTCCAAAAATTAAATAATTTACAATTTAAATACTGCAGGGCAGGGCTGTCGGTATATGCCCCGAGATATATTTCTTTTACCATCAGAATTTCTGGCTTATTCAATAAATAGGTTTGTAATTTATTTTTGACTCCTGTAAATTTTCTGACTACTTAAAAATGCAACAAAAATCCCTCCGTTGAGGTCAACGGGCTTACAGCTAGTTTGAAATAAATAGTTGTCGTGAATTCACAACCATGTCATGAAAAATTATATTTCTCATATGAATAATTTATATACAAAAATTTAGAACTTTTGGAGGGCCTGATGAAAATCTTCAGCGGGCCGTAGTTAAGTGACCACTGATGTTGGGGTTAGCTAAGTAGCTATTTTTTATAGCAGATAGACAATTTTTTGTGATTATTTCTGTAAACTTTACTCAAAATCATTCTTTTTGTCACACAACACATTTGTCGCCCGCTGCGATCTATTTGTTTAGAGCTTGCTCTACCGAACAGATGGGTCTAGGTTCAATTCCTGGTAAGGTCAATGTCAAATTTAGATTTTTCTCGTATGATCTTTCAACATTAAAAAAATATTTGGCACATTGGCATTAGCTGTAATGCCAAAAATTTTTTTTTTAATAAAAATTTAATTTAAATGGCTATTCATTGTACTACTTTTGCTAATCGATGTACATTTCTTCCCACAGCCCATCCCGTACTGGCTATACAAATTGCACGGTCTCAACATTTCATATTCCTGCGAAATATGCGGCAACTTCACCTATAAAGGACCCAAGGCGTATCAGAGACATTTTGCGGAGTGGCGACACGCCCACGGAATGAGATGCCTCGGGATTCCCAACACTGCTCACTTTGCTAATGTCACTCATATAGAAGACGCACTCGCCCGTAAGTCTTAAACTCTATTGGCATATATCCCCAACTGGCCCCATTCCAATACTGGCCGTAAGTTGCTAATTGTTTTTTATAAATTTCATCGATATGGTTAAATTACATAAGGCCGTCTCGAAAGTTATTTTCTGTTGGAGCTTAGAAAAAAAAAAAATGTTTTTTTTTGACAATCACTGTCACAGCTTTTAAAAAATATGGCTATAAGAAGCTATAAATCCAACAATAATTCGTTATTTTGTTCCAGTTTGGGAAAAGTTAAAACAGCAGAAAGAAGGAGAAAGATGGGTCGCAGAAAATGAAGAAGAATATGAAGATTCCTTGGGAAATGTTGTCAACCGGAAAACATTTGAAGACCTTAAAAGACAAGGATTGCTGTAATGATTTCACCAAATTACTCAAAATAAATAATATGTTTCAAATTTTAACACAAAAACAGATCATGGGATATGACTTGTAATAGTTTCATTAGAAAATTAATTATTTGTTCATTTCTACGAATCTTCTAGATTTCAATAAAATAACATTGTGACAACATTTAATAAAAATTCAATTGGATCAAATTAATTATTCTAATTCCCTTGTTCCCAAATATACGATAGCAACTTCTGTATTGTTCATGTTTCGGAAGATCTTTGGTTATGTTTTTAGTTGCAGAAAGATGAAATTTTTATCAAAAAAGAATAGACATATTTTTTTTGACACTATATCCACAATAGGAACTTTCTCCATTCAATTATTTTTTCTACGCGTTGGATCACTACTTATGTCACAGCATTATCTGAAATTTAAGTTTATAATTAAGACTTTTATATATATACTAGCTGACCCGGCATGCGTTGCAATGCCACTCAAAGAAAGAAAGTGTTTGTGTTTTTATTCTGTTTATTGAAGTGCTTTTGGATATATATTGTTTTTTTGTCTGGTGCGTATGTGGATAGATCTTAAGGTTTTTCAACGCGTGAGCAGGCCAGATACAGCTGTCCATGTGAGAAGCATGGTTTTTAAAATTTAGTCCACACACTTGTAGCGATTGTCCAAATGCGAGTCGCACCGGAAACTGCAAACAATTTAATTGTAATGGCCTCTCTGCCGGAATTATTGGGATGCTTGGAAACAGTACATCGTATCCTTTAAATTTTCCATTTAAAATTGTAGCTTAGATGATATTGTTCATTAATTTTTCACTGAAAGTCGTGGTGGATTTATATTTCGGAGAAGAATGATAGTACGCCAATTTTCAGTGTTAAAACGTGCGGTAGCGTCTTTATCAATTTGTAGTATCGATGGACTTATACGTTGATTTTTGCATGGTATTTTGTTTGGAATCCTGAAGTTGATGGCATTACCATCATTGTTTTTGGCTGCTAATATATAACACGTTCACTGAGCCACTGATGATTTTTGTAATTCTGTGCGATATTTGGGAAAACTTTGTGCATCAATTCGCTTATGGTTCCTGTAATTTTACAGAAAAGCTTGGTGGCAATGTGTGAATTCATCGATTTCCATTTTTCATTATCAATATCCGACAATTGTTTTTTGAAACGTTCAGCAGATGCGTCATATTGTAATTATACACGCATATTAGCTTTCAAAGTCAATTTCTGTACATGTCACCATAAAACTGATGATTCGAGACATGCACTTGATTCATCAGCAGCTGTTGAACGTGGTATAACTGGTAGAGTTTGTCGAAAATCACCAGACAATAAAAATAAAGGTGCGCCACCAAAGACCTGTTCATTTCCTCTCAAATCTTTTAGTGTACATATAGTGAAGATTTTCCAATGCCTTTTAATATGATTAAAATACTTTACCCATTCATGACTTTTTTTTTGATATTGCATGTTGGTGTCCAAAGGCAATTTCTTTGCTGAATGCACTGTTTGACCACCATCGAAAACATTTGCTTCAATTGCAGATGAAGCAATTGCCAATGCAACGTTTTGGATTGTGATTAATTGCATGCATAATTCTGTCATACGCTGTCATGCATTGTTCTGGGACCAATTTTGGAAGATTTGTTTGAATGAATGTACCCAATTCGTCGACATCGAATTGTGTTTCTCGTTGCAAATCACGGTCAAAAGAGTTGTTTGCATATCATTGTATCAGATGATCGGGCTTGAGCAGTGCAAGCTCGAACGGTTTCCAAACTTGCTCGTCTGTTTGTGAAGCTCGTGATGCCGTTTTCTTGCGTGCTTGAGTTCTAGATCAACTAAAATCTAGTCGTTTAGCTGGCATAATTGTTTGACAGCGAAAGAAATGCTTTGTGACGACTAATACAAATTCACTTGATAATTGTTTACAATACCCTTTGATTGTTTGACGTAACCATGGCTCGTATCAAACGTAACTAAGGAATCATAAACAACTTGCTTATTTTGGACAACAACATAAATAATTTTGTTCTGTTTGAAATACAAACGACGGACGTCAAAAATATTGAAAACAAATTCTGGATAGGGACATCCTTCACCTAGCGAGATGAAATAAACTTAAAAACCTATTCTACTATCTAACAAGCATACATTTAAAAAATCGGTTAAGCCTATAATTTATAGAGATAATTTTTAGAATAATTGAAATGTTTAAGTTTGCTAACAAATATATTTCGAAGAAAAAGAAAAAGATCTCAGGATATATATCGACAGTCTTGCAGTATTTAAATTGTAAATAATATAATTTTTATAATATTTGAAATGTTTTAAGTTTGCTAACAAATATATTTCGTAGAAGAAGAAATAGATCTCGGGACATATATCAGCAAGCAGCCTTGCAGTATTTAAATTGTAAATTATTTAATTTTTGGAATAATGTTTGGGTTTGCTAACAATAATTTTTCGTAGTAGCATAAATCGACAGCCCTGCAGTATTTAAATTGTGAATTATTTCATTTCTAGAATAATGTTTAAGTTTGCTAACAATCATTTTTCGTAGTAGCGGAAATTTCGTAAATTATTGAATTTATGGAATAATGTTTAAGTTTGCTAACAACCTTTTTTCGTAGTAGAAGATTTTAAAATAAAAGTCAATATAGTTCAATAAAATATCCATACTGTCATTAGAATATTCCTTATGCATGTAAGAAATTAAAAATATTTTCAAGGCCGGATGCAAAATATAACCATACCTTCCAATAATCGAATCAATAATGACAATGAACAAAATCTGTCAAATCAGCTCCCAGCCCTATAATTACAGCTTCAAAAAATCGAATCAGTGTATTTGATTATTTAAAAAACTTTGTAGCGATGCAAACTTTCAAATAAAGTTCTCTCAATATTATTACGATGCTTCAGTTCTAAGCTAGGAAATTTGAATATTGAACATAAAAAGACGTCCATTTCAATTGTTTTAAATTCAAACGACGGATGTCAGGAATATTGAAAAAAAAAAATCTGGATAGGGACACCCTTCACCTAGCTGGATGAAATATACTTTACAACCTATTCTCATATGTGACAAATATATATAAAAAAAATCCGTCAAGCCGTTACAGAGGAGTTTGGAGACAAACATGTGACACGAGATTTATATATATATACTAGCTGACCCGGCAAACGTTGTTCTGCCATATAAATTATTTCTAGTGAATATTTTGGCTGTTAAGTAAAAAATAACGAATGTATTGTAAGTGTGTGGGGATGGGATCTCTGACAGAAAGAAGAATCGAGCCATGTAGACGATGACCGCCGATAAAAACAAAAAACACCAACCATTCATTTTCTCAATTCAATGTATTTCATTAAAGTAACGGACATATTCATTGTTTGATCTCTTCAAAGTTTAATGTTAATTAAGAAAAAGTAATATATTTTTTTATCCTATAGTAGGAAAATGAAATGAAAAAAATAAATATTAATTTTGAAGAGCAATTAAGTGTACGACATCTCTTTAGGATGGTGGTCAAACAGCGCATTCAGCAAAGAAATTGCCTTTGAACACCAACATGCAATATCAAAAAAAAGTCCTGATTGATGAAGTACTTTGATCATATCAACTCATTTAATGGAACGAATTTACTATGGCGCACAAAAAGGTATTAGAAAATCTTCACTATATGTACATTAAAAGATTTGAGAGGAAATGAACAGGTCTTTGGGGGCGCACCTTTTTTAACTATACCAGTTATACCACGTTCAACATCTGTTGGTGAATCAAGTGCATGTCTCAAATCATCAGTTTTATGGTGACATGTGCAGAAATTGACTTTGAGAGCTAATATGCGTGTAGAATTACAATATGACGCATCTGCTGAACGTTTCAAAAAACAATTGTTGGATATTGGTAATGGAAAAATGGAAATCGATGAATCCACACAATGTATCACATTGCCACCAAGCTTCTGTAAAATTACAGGAACCATAAGAAAATTGATTCACAAAATTTTCCCAAATATCCCACAGAATTACAAAAATCATCAGTGGCTCAGTGAACGTGTTATATTACCAGTCAAAAACAACGATGATAATGCCATCAACTTCAGGATTCAAAACGAAATACCAGGCAAAGAAACAACGTATAAGTCCATCGATACTATACATTGATCAAGACGAAGTTGTCAATTATCCAACCGAATTCTTAAACTCACTTGATTTGCCAGGCATGCCACCACACGTTTTAATACTGAAAATTGGCGTACCTATCATTCTTCTCCGAAATATAAATCCACCACGACTTTGCAACGGTACCAGGCTTTCAGTGAAAAATTAATGAACAATATCATTTAAGCTACAATTTAAAATGGAAAATTTATGGATACGATGTAATGTCGCCAAGCATCGCAATAATTCCGACAGATATGCCATTATAAATAAAATGGTTGCAGTTTCCGGTGCGAAGTGTGTGGACTAAATTTAAAAAATCCATGCTTCTCACATGGACAGCTGTGTCAGGCCTGCTCACGCGTTGAAAAACCTTAAGATCTATTCATATACGCACCAGACAAAGAAACAAAATATATCCAAAAGCACTTCAATAAACAGAATAAAAACACAAACACTTTCTTTCTTTGAGTGGCATTGCAACGCATGCCGGGTCAGCTAGCTATTAATTTTGAAGAGCAATTGAGTGTACGATATTTTTTGTCAGTCCGTCTTTAGCCAACACAAATAAGCTCGATGGTTTGCCCACGCGAGAACATGCCACGTATAATTGTCCGTGTGAAAAACATGGTGTCCCCAAATCTAAGCCGCAAACAGACATCGTTTGGCCTTGCGACTTATTGATTGTCATTGCGAATGCCAATCTAATAGGAAATTGAAGGCGTTTGAATTCAATTGGCTCGTTTGTAAGAATCATTGGAATTCGTGGCAGCAAAACATTTTCGGCTCGGAATTTGCCATTCAAAATGGTGGCTTCGATAATGTTTTTCATCAATTTTTTAATGACCAATCGCGTGCCATTGCACAGCCGTGGTGGGTTCAAATTCCGAAGTAAAATAACTGGAGATCCAACTTTCAGTCGTAGAAGGTGTGGTGACATGCCTGGCAAATCCAGTGAGTTCAAAAACTCTGTTGGATAATTTACAGCTTCTTTTTCATCGCAAACTGTATCGATCGATTTGTACGATACCAAGTCGCCTGGCAACGACTGCTGTATCTTGAAGTTTAAATCGCTGACGTCCACATTTTTTGCTGCCAAAATGGCTCTTTCTGCCAGCCACGCATGATTTATGTATTGTGTGCGTACATCGGGAAATATTCGGTCAATTAGAGTGTTTTGGGAATCAACGATTGTGCAGAAATTAGTGGGTAATTTTATGCATCCAGTATTTTCATAAACAGCAACTTTTCCATCGCCGATATTTAACAATTGGTTAGAGAATATGTCAGCGGATGGGTCTTGTAGCATTTGAACGCGCATGTTCATTTTTAGGTTGAGTTTTTCAACATTACGCCACAGTGGCGATGATTTCAAGCAAGCGTTGATCTCATCAGCGTACGTTGAACGTGGAATAATGGGAAGTGTTTGTCTGAAATCACCTGAAAGGAGTAACAGAGTGCCGCCGAATAGATTGTCGTTGTTTTTTATATCTTTGAGTGTTCTGTTCAACGCCTCAAGAGAATGTTTGTGTGCCATAGTGCATTCATCCCAGATGACAATTTTGCATTGTTTCAGCACTGTGGCCATGGAGGATTGTTTTTTTATGTTGCACACTGCGTCTGGGTTATTTTGAATATTCAGTGGCAGCTTAAATGCTGAATGAGCTGTTCTGCCTCCATCCAATAAAGTTGCTGCAATGCCAGATGATGCAACGGCCAATGCGATGCCATTATTTGATCGTATTTCGGCGAGAATTAGCGAAATGAGAAATGTTTTGCCAGTTCCACCTGGTGCATCCAAAAAAAAGAATCCACCTTGTCCCGCCGAAACTGCCAGCATAATGCGGTCGTAAATATTTTTTTGTTCATGAGTCAGTAGTGAGACATTGCGAGTAACAATCGCTGCCATTTCTGCAGTGTCGTACTGCAGTTCACGATTCATTTCGGTGTCTATTAAATCAGAAGCACTTCGATTTGGCGAACTCATACCGAAATGACTGAGTGGTAAATTGGCAATGACAACGCAAAGATCCTCAATATTAATCAATGCTTCATTGTACATAGTGTCACTGAATGTAGTCGTTAGATCGTTGCGCCGTGTACGAATTCGATGCAATATATCGTCAGTCATTGAATCTTTGTGTTTATCCCACAGCGTGTCTGCTCGTCCCGGGAAACATGTAGTCAACACTATAGCGAATAGTAGACGAATTTGTGTTGCTGTACAGCCCAATGCTGCTTCAGCAAGCATATCGTCCCAGTGATTGTCGTCTTCGAGCAAGCCGAGCGCAAGGCATGCATCTTTATACGTTGGATACTGTTGTCCATTCACTTTGCGTATATCTTGAAATGACAATGGGCCAATGACATTAACTAACAACAGTCGCAGATAGAAGCACTCAATTTGCCTTGGATTGACTGTATATACTCTGCCCAAAGTGTTTGATTTGAATAGGCCGGGGCACGCAACAATTGGTGTGCCTTGCTTGCGGGGCATCCATTTTTTTGTTTGATTCCATGTGAAATAGCGTGGTACTTCGAAATAGAGTAGTGTTCGTGCAAAGGCACCGAAAATATCTCGTTGGTGAAAAATACGCGCTGGCCGTTTTCAAGATGGACGGCTAAATGTATAACTGCTGGGTCCCGTTCATGAATTGGAAAACCAAAGATACGCCAGACAGCTTCATTGGAGCTGATGTACCGGCCAATTTGGTAGCGCATTATTTCGTCGTTGTCATTCAATTGAGGAGCATTCACATCGATATTTTGAATTTGAAACACAGCCATATCGCTGCCTTTATTCACATACTTGCATATGTATTTTATGCTCTTCACCGAACTGCAGAATTCTACGTTAATATGAGCATTGAATGTCTTGCTCAGCAGAGGCGAATATGGTACCACTCAACGATTGTCAATGTCAATGTCTGCGTTGTTGATATTTAGCGTAAATGATTGTCCGCCATTATCAGTATTTCTTCGACGATAGTTTGGATATCCGTCGACATTTGTGATCGTGTCGTTGGTGAAATGTTTAGGAAAACGCTTTGTACATTTTCCATCTGCCATGCAAGGCGATAAATGATTCAGATCACCGCATGGGCCATGCATCATGTTTGTGGTAACAATATCGAACAGTAGTTGTTCAGTAGACGGATCTGGAATTTCCGCGGAAATTACACTATCGATTTCCTCAGGGCGTATTTTGTCGACTAACCAAATTAAAATGTGTGCATGAGGTAATCCTCGCTTTTGCCACTCTACCGAAAACATCCAGCAACGTGTGGGACCGAATACGTGTAATTTTGTAATGAAGCTCATTAAAGACTTCAATTTTTGTTTGAACACACGTGCTGTAATGTCATGACGATGTATTGCATTTTGGCCTGGCAATAGCAAAGATATAATCTCCTGCCACTTTGGATTACATGTAAATGTTATAAATAAACACGGTCTTCCGTACTCGCGCACAAAAGTCATAGCATCTTGTATCAGTGGCGGTTCTAGGTACTGGGCTAGGTGGGCTAAGCCCGACCTGCATTTTTCACCCAAAACTTTAGATGGCTGAATAAAAATGAACAGCAATTCGGCCGCTGAACAAAATAAATACATTTATAAGCGTAACTAACCTTTCCCAAATGAATATACTTAATATCTTTGTTTTAATTATCCTCTGTCAATATAAGACAATGTTACGTCTACCTACAATCATATTCCCGATTGTGTTTTGTATTACAATTTTAAACTGAGCCGGCACAATAACCCTATAAATACTTCACAGGGAAAAGGCAACGTCACTCTGGTAACACCACTCAGGGGCTATTATTTGATTAGACCGTAACCACAGACAATATCATGAAATTTTTCTTTACACTGGGGCGCAATCAAGCACGATTAGATTTTTTTTATATTTGTATGTACGGAAACGTCATCAATCACTAAGGATTGTGTTTCAATCTGTCAAACTTCTGTTGATCGTTGGGGGCTGAACTGATTCAGCCCATTACACATACTTATGCATTGAAACACAAAACCAATATCGTTGTATTGTATGAAAGTGACAGGTATTGACTTTCAGTGTGACAGTTCTGTATTGCTTTTAGTAGGTACTTGTTATTTCACTTTGAAAGAGACGAATTAAAGGATTCCGTGTTATTATTCTATTATTTCTTAGTTACATTAGCATTGATTTTATTATATAATAATTTATGCATTGCAGTAGTATCGTAGTATTTGTTAATTTGCTTGTAGATTAATGTATAAGGTGAAGTAGAAATATGCTTTTCTCTAGCCCACCCAAGATTTTAGGTCAGGAACCGCCACTGTCTTGTATGTATTCTTGCATATGACGTGGACTGCCTACGTACGATGATGGTAGAATGATAGAGTTACCAATTTCGGCGGTGTTGGCGTCGCTCATGATAGCGTCTCGCAAGTGAATGTATTCTTCCGCACGCAGTTTCTGTTGATTGTGTCGTAAGAATCGCAGTCGTTCGCTCTCTACCTTCGCGTACATGTCGACCATGAATTGTTGGCACAGCTCACGACATCGCAGAATAACGGTGTCATGACCGCGTCGAATCATCATACGATACGCATAAAAATCCATCGAGCTCACTTTCCTATTTGTTTCGGCTCCTGTAACAACATATTCAAAAACATTAATTCATTAATTCATTCATAAATAATAATTCAAAATAAGTAATTATGTTCATAATGAATAAATTACCTTTGGCGGGATCTCGCTGTTTAATGTTTATGCAATATCCGTCTTGTCCCTTCCAGTAAATTAGCGGATATTGGAGAGCGTCGTATGAACGATGCGTGTCCGCGATGAACTACAGATTATTGTTTCTTCTTCGAATCACGATTTCTCGCGTTGATGTGCGGTCGCCAACCATGATTCCAGCAACGTCGTCAACTACCGGTGCGTTGAATCTACGCACGTGCTCTCCAGCTGGTGTTTTATCAGGATCGATGACAATAGCGTGATTGTCACTTTGCAATTCGTGAATATGGGATTTGAAGAATTTCAATAATTCATTGTGCTCATTCAATAGGGCGTCCAGTTCGCCGACGATGCGCCTTGCATTTGGCGAATTGAGTTTATTGTAGCGGCAACGTGCACCCACACGATTGATGTCCTCACCGCCCATGAAGTAGATTTGTAAAAATTTATGTGCTTCGTTTGGCATTGGCAGCAATGAGCCTACTTTGTGGTACACTTGGTCTTTGATTTTGAACGTTGAATTGAATTGTTGACCATTTGCCGCAGAATTGTGAACTATTTCTGTTGCTCCGAACGAAGTCATTTGGAAGCATGAGTTGAATGTGCGAATGGACTTCAGGAACAGTTTTGAATCTGGATCCGTGCCGGTGAGCAAGCCGTTCAATGGTTCTGGTGGTGTCTCAATTTCTGGAAGTTGCACTTTTCCTGATGCGCAACACATCCTGGCTGACTCATGTTTAAATTTGAGCGCATGACAGTGGGGACATTCTTTGTCCATAGTACCGATCAGCACTTTCGGATGAGCGAAATATTCAATATCTGGCTCGTACTCGAATGCGAGACGAAGGAACGATGCGGATGTAAGTGCTCGATGTACTTGTTGCCGTTGTCGGTCATTTGCTCTGTGTGAGTTAACTACGAACTGGCCCGCTTGTCTTCTTTCCAATTGTAGTTGTTGCTTTCTTTCAGCTCGTACCTCTTCTGATTGAGATGCACGTAATTGTGACATGCTCACACGCTCATTTTCATTATCTTGTTGGATTTGTTCGTCTGTTCTTTCTGCTCTACTATTTTGCTTGTTTGTTGTTTTATTCGATCGACGGCCCAAATCAGCCCCTTTGCGTCTTACTGGCATTGTTCAAAGTAATACACGTATACAAATAAATAAATTAAAATAAATCGTACACAAATTTAAAAACATATGATAAAAACAAATGCCGAATGAAAATTCAAAACGACGCGACACTTCTTAAAATGAGCGCCATCTGTCATTCAACAACTTACATAATTTTGTTATGTTTGAAATTCGAACTACGAATGTCAGGAATATTGAAAATCGTACACAAATTTAAAAACATATGATAAAAACAAATGCCGAATGAAAATTCAAAACGACGCGACACTTCTTGAAATGAGCGCCATCTGTCATTCAACAACTTAAATAATTTCGTATGTTTGAAATTCGAACGACGGATGTCAGGGATATTGAAAAAATATTCTGGAGAGGGACACCCTTCATCTAGCGGGATGAAATATACTTTACAACCTATTGCTATATCTGAAAAATATATATAAAAAAAATCATAAAATTCCGTCAAGCCGTTACGGAGGAGTTTGGAGACAAACATGTGACACGAGATTTTTATATATATAGATAGATATAGACTAGCTGGCCCGACGAATTTCGTACCGCCTCAGAACCAATAAAAGTTGTGTTAATTTATTGGATGAGTTAAATTCAGTTTGAATGAATACTCAAAATGAATTAAGTTTAATAAATGTTCAAAATTCAAAATGAAAAGTATTTTAGTATCATTGAAATGATGTAATTCACGTGGCACAGTCAATAGATTTAAAGGAATGCAGTAGATCCACGATTTGATTTTGAAGTTTAATGATCCACATATTTGTTCTTTGCTGCAAGAATTGCTCGTTCAATCAACCAATTGAGATTTTTGTGATTAGATGTTCGGGAACATTTTGTTGATAAAGCCGTCTTTCGTTGAGACGAAATTGCAAAAATCGGCAGAAACGAAATCAATCCGTTCGATTCGTCGACAGGAACACGGCCGATACCGGTAGTCAGCAATTGCTTGGAGAAATCTTCGGCAGATGGATCGTTTAGCAATGCAACTCGCATGTTTGTCGTCAGCAGATGCAAGCGTTTATTTCATCGGCAACGGTCAATCTTAGAATGACTGGTAGTGTTTGGTTGAAATCGCCTGCAAAACATCTTGAGTCACTGCGCAGGTGTTTCATAGTTCGGTTGAGTGCTTCCAATGCACGTTTGTGCGCCATTGTGCATTCATCCCAGTTGATGATTTTACTCGCTTCCAAAACTTCGGCCATTGCAGAGTGTTTTGCAATATTGCATGTCAGTTTTTCAGTCGTTTGGAGGTTTCACGGAAATTTCAACGCTGAATGAGCCGTTCGGCATGCTTTTATCAACGTAGCCGCTATTCCAGAAGAAGAAACTGCTACAACAATTTCGGATCTCGCACAAACAGTGGCCATAATCAATGACATGCAGAATATCTTCCCAGTTCCACCGGGCGCATCGAGGCAAAATAAGCCACCATTTCCATCATCAATTGCATTCATTAACGTATCGTACACTTCCTTCTATTGTGGGTTCAACAGTGGTATATTGGTTTGAACTGATTGGTCCAATGCATCTCGACCATATTCACGTTCACATTCCAATTCTTGATTAAAAGCGACGTTCATTCCACGATCTGGTGTTGGCATTCCTAACTTGACTAACAAACTGCCGCACATGAGGTAACACATGTCTTCGATCTAAAGCAAAGCCTGGTTATGTATCTATTCATTCATCTCGAGATCGAGATTCCCTGAACTGACATGAACTTGATGTAAATGTCTTCTGACATGTCATTCTTGAACCTTGTTCCACAGTTCACATGGATTCGATGGGAAGCATGTCAAAATAATGATAGAAAATTATGTGCGTATCTGGAGATTCAGAAAGAATTTCTTAAATGCGACCAAGATCATCAGTAGTCATTCGGGTGATTAGGAACCGCATCGCCTTGCTTTTGACGTTAAAATGTCTTCGATGTAGCGTCAAAGTGTAAACCAACGTTTGTGCAAACATCGTAATAGTGTCGTCAAAAAATGTATCATACCTAATTATAAACATAATCTCATTTCAATATTATTCGATTTTCTTTCGTTTTCATTTCATATCATCGATTATACTCTAAATTTGAAATTATTTAAAAGTCAATCGTATAAATACAGTGTCATCTACCTGAACCCAGCATAAAAGAACATGTCATTTATTTGAAGCTGTTTGTCATTTGAAAATCTTGTTCTGTAGGAGAATAATATTTTCTTTATAATTTCTTTCCCGTGATATTTTTCCGATGTTTTAATGCTTATTCTGCTATTCTAGGTGGAAACGAATTTAATAAATCAAAGATCATTGAAATCCGTGCAGTGATTCTCGAGATATACGTGGTGTAAATAAACCCACTTTTTTAATATATGTATAGATACCGTGGCCGATGAAATAAACGCTTGCCTCAAATCATTGACTCTTTTAAAAAAGATTACCGTTGAATACATTTATATGGGTCGTATTTAAACGGTCAGAATTTATATTAAATGGTCATAATGTATTGGGCAGAATAAATAATTAGTGGTCAGAATTTATGTTAAATGGTCAGAATCTATCATCATCAGTGGTCATTTCATTTTATATGGGGAACTGTGGAGCCTAGCTCCAATCTCCCTTTCATCTTTGGGTTTTTTTTATTTATTTTTTTTAATGTTGTGGACCCAGTTTTATTATTCTATTTTTTTTATATATAATTGTTTTTTTTTTGTGGGTTTATCTATTGTTTTTCTTTTATAGAGAGTGATAGGGGGTGGGGGAGAGGGAAAGGGAAGGTAGCATATATGCGGGGAGGGGGAGTGAAAGGTAAGAGGAGGTTACAATTTAATGTTATATGATCTATAAAAAGAAGAAAGTTTCTTTTCTTTTTTTTTCTGTCTTCTTTTCGGCCGCGCGATTGCGGCAACCAGGCATGTCAGTGGTGGGGTTGGAGGGGAGCTAGAGCGGTTTCAGGAGGAGGACTTTCCTTGGCCGCGCTATGTCAGTGTGCGGGTACTCAACGTAATCGTTGAGTAGGGTATTTATGGTGTCGTTTGGATGATCCGTCATGTCGCTGTAGAGATCAGAATCTAAATGACATTGGTCATATTTATTTTGACAAGTGGTCTGAATTTTTTTGAAGATAATGATGCCATCGTATTGCGATGCTATTGGTGCAAAACTGCAAAGTGAAGTTGTTTACGGCAAATCGTCCAATGGGCGAGCGATGCTACCAGCGCCACGGCCATTGAATAAAACACTAGTATTACGAAGGATGAATTGACAGTTCCCATCTTTTGGCAACGTTTAACGAATCTTCTTTACGACGTGGAAAAGGATTATAATCACTGTAATACTGTAAAAAGAAGAGGGCAGCAATGTAATACTGGTCTATATACTTTTTATACTGCATTGATAAACCTGATGTTATTGTATTTAAAACAGAAGAAGAACATTCACATAAAACATTAGCAAATGACACGATGTAATTAAATGATGACATAAAAAATAAGATACAGGCAATTTTTAATTTAAAAGTTAAGCCTAAGAGGGCGATGGAAATTTTCGCCGTGGAATCGGTTCAGATGTATTTTTTAAAAATTTCGAATTCCTGCTGTGAATTTCGGGAATAAATACAATGTGCTATAATATGCAGTAATATTTCCAATAATTACTGCATATTCAACATTTTTTTTAAATTTTAGAATAAGTCTTGGATATTTGGGCACATTGTATTTATTCCCGAAATAAAAAAATTTAAAAATTTAAATGTCGAATGTGCAGTAATTTTTTCGCACATAAAGTGTCGAAAAAAAGCTCTCGTCGCTAGGGGTTAAGATTTTCTGCGCCACTATGAAATAATATTTTTTAATAATTATTCGTGCGCTTCGTAGCTGGCAACTTTGCTAGCATATTTTAAAGCGCGTGGTTGTTTTGTTTGATTTTAAAGTTGTTTAATGAATTCTTTATTCATTAGTAACTCTTTTTGTCTAGTTAGTGTTTTCTAGTTTCTTTGGTAATTCTTCTAGATAAACATGATAGAATAACCTAAGAATCGCTCTGCACTCGGGGTTATAGCAACGCTTGGTTCAATTTAGTATTGTGAAGGATTTATATCTTCGGTAAATATGTTTTACAACAAGCTTCATTTTCTTACCGAAAATTCAGTTAACGCCGTTTATTTTTGTGTATTA